>SKCR01011710.1:0-53266 GCA_019454045.1 Zanthoxylum bungeanum
AAGTAAGGCTCGCCAAATTTTATGTGAAAAACTGAGTGACCCATCCAATAAACATGTGCTATTTGTTAATGATTATTTTCAATTTTAATATATATATATATATGTGTGTGTCAAAATATTTGTGAACGGACATCTCCCATCATCAAATATGTCTACAACTTTAAGTCGTTGTTATGTTGTGTGCTTGTTTTCATATGAATTTCACATTATACATTTGTTTCCAGTAGATTAATATTTCTATTCGTTTGCTATATGCAACCTTACAAATTGTGATGTTGCCTTTAGAATATAACATTATATTATCCTCTGGCAACTTGGAGGAACATCTTTCTTAAATTTGACTATTGATTTATTTTTATGAAAGGAATTAACTCTTAGCTATTAATGATCCTTGACATATATATTATTGGAGGATTGACTGATTCTAATTTCTAAATCTTTGTTTTGGAATCTTCGTGGCATGAAACTCACATTTGAAAAGCTGAAGCTTGCTGTTTTCTCCAAGACATAGCCGATTGGAGCTCCATGCTTCAACTTTATACCATGCAAAAAGAGGACATGAAATTCATATTAAAAATGGATAATACATATTTTAAAAAATCAAATTTATTCATTAACAGTAAAGTTTGACTATTAAAATTACAATGTCAATGATATAATGGATAATTAAAAAAATAATTAAGAATCTAAGTGGTAAAAACTTTTTTAAAAAATAAAAATAAAAATTAGGAACCTATATGTGTCATTCCCCTAATTTCATTGGGGGTTGACAAGGCACAAGCACCCAAAGTATACTTCAGTAAATTGATTGAGCAATTCAAACAATAAATAATTATGGTTGCTATGTCGAGAAAATTTCTTCTATAGAAAAGTAAACCAAAGAAATTTCTAGCCATTTGCCTAACATTAATTAATATTAGCCCCTTTATGAGAACAGTAGTAGCTACATTTTTTTTCTATATAAAGGGATCAAATTACATATAGTTTCTCACAACTTTTAATACCATTAGAAATTTTTTACTGATTTTTTTTTTGCTTTAAACATTAGAATTAAAAATATGTCCTGGTTTCCAATTAGAACCGTTTTACTCTTCCTTGCTCTAATATTGGGAGCATCAAATGCTCAATTAAGCCCTACATTTTATGCCACCACATGCCCTAATGTGTCAAGCATTGTGCGTGGTGTTGTAGAACAAGCTCGAAACAATGATGCTCGTATTGGTGCCAAACTCATTCGAGTTCACTTCCATGATTGCTTTGTTAACGTAATTGCTTTGTCATTAATTGTTGCTAGTTCATGTCATATTATTATTTACTATGAACTACTGTAACAAATTTGTCATCTAATTTTTTTTTTCATATCTAGGGCTGTGATGGGTCGCTTTTGCTTGATGATTCAAACGCTGACGGCATACAGAGTGAGAAAAATGGATTTCCCAATTTATCAACCCTCGGTTATGAAGTCGTTGATGATATCAAAACTGCACTGGAGAACGTTTGCCCCGGTGTCGTCTCCTGTGCTGATATCTTGGCCATTGCATCTCAAATCTTGGTTTCTTTGGTAACTTATCTAGCTTATTATGTTTCTTTTACGGTAATATTAGTAGTCATTAATTCTCTAGTAAGAAAATGGAGATTTAGATATGAATTACATTGTTCAAATTCAGTAGTGATCCTAGAATAATTCATGCAGCTACACAGGGGACGGTTGGAGTCCGTAAATTTGGGTCACATGTTTTAAAACTCATTATGATTAAAAAAAAAAAAAAGTCAAAAAATATATCTTTTATCAGCAAGAAATCACATGTTT
This sequence comes from Zanthoxylum bungeanum, assembly GCA_019454045.1. Classification (NCBI taxonomy): domain Eukaryota; kingdom Viridiplantae; phylum Streptophyta; class Magnoliopsida; order Sapindales; family Rutaceae; genus Zanthoxylum; species Zanthoxylum bungeanum. Next base: position 1,811 of record SKCR01011710.1, read on the forward strand.
TAAAACTCGTATAGGCTCTCAAAACTCAAGTCATCCGTGTTTGAACCTTATTTTTATCAGTTCAATGAAATTTTACCAATTGAACCAACTACCGGTGTATCTCTGCTAGAGTTAATTACATTGAAGATTGTAAAATGAACATTGTGTTTACAGGATGGAGGTCAACCCTGGCAAGTGCAACTAGGAAGAAGAGATAGTAGGACTGCAAATCTAGCTGGGACTACAGCCATTCCACTTGCAAATGAAACCCTAGATCAAATTTCTCAAAAATTCAGAGCTGTGGGACTTGATGATACCACTGACCTAGTTGCTTTATCAGGTTAATTTCTGCGACAACTTTTATTCATTCAAACATTATTGACATGATAAATTTTCAAAGAGCAATGATATTAGTACAAAAGTGTGAAAATAATAATAATCTCCAAAATTACCTAATTTTGGTTTTATTATTATTATTATTTTTTTTTCCAAAAGGAGGGTCTAATTCTAATATATATAATTTTGAACGTGTATCCCAGGTGCACATACAATTGGACGTGCTCGGTGTGCAACTTTCAGCAACCGTCTGTTCAATTTTGACGGTGCAGGAAACCCTGACCCGAGCTTAGATGCCACATATCTTCAAACCCTTCGCCAGAATTGCCCTCAAGGTGGCAGTGCTAACACCTTAAACGATCTTGATCCAACGACTCCTGATGGTTTTGATAATAATTACTTTACAAATCTTCAAAACAACCGGGGGCTTCTCGTTAGTGATCAGATTTTATTCTCTACAACTGGTGCTGCTACTGTTGCCATTGTCGATCGCTTTGCTAATAGCCAATCGGATTTTTTTGATACATTTGGACAATCAATGATCAATATGGGAAATATAAGGCCATTGACTGGGAGTAATGGTGAGATTAGGACTGATTGCAAGAGGATCAACGTAAATTAATAAGCGCAATGATATTCGTATAAAAGTGTGACAAAATAACTTTTAGAACTATGTAGTTTTGGTTAATATTCAAAACGATGTAGTTTTGGAGGTTATAAAAGCTATAGGTTTCTTTTCAAGTCGTCAAATGTAAAAATAAGGTGACAATTTGGTACCGCTTTATGAATGAAGTGTGATTCTATAAACTTTAGCTTTAATCGTTGTCACCAACAAATCATATTCTCAATGGGCGTGACTTGGTGGTGTAAGATTTATGATCTCACATTGAGGTCCTGGATTTGAATAGGGAGTGCGTTTCTTGTAAGAACTTGAGACAGCCGGAAATGTTACTTGCTCCGCTTAAATCCAGAAGAAGTGGTTTGGCGGTGGGATTTCCAACGATTTCAATAAAAAAAAAAAACAAATCATGTTCTGGTTTATTTTCGATTTCATTCATATATAAACAGTATATATTAGAAACATGCATTTTTCCCTTTTTGATATTTTGAAAATACCCAAGTACCATTAGAAACAACGGTTAAAATTTAATTTTTTTTCAGTCTCTTATAATATATATTTATTTTAAAATTTTCTTTGACGAACCATTTGATGCTAGATAGAAACTTATATGGGTGGATTTAATGCATTCACCCAATTAATATATGACATGTGTTAATCAATAATTTCGTTTCTTTATTATTATTGGTTAATTTCGAATTTAATAAATAAATATATATGTCAAAATATTAGTGAGCTAGTATATCACGTTATCCGTACGTCCGTCCCACATTACCCACACAAGTCTTTCTCTGAATGATGAGAATGTATGAGCTAAAAAAAACTATTTAGATTTTATCTACCCTTTATCTTTTAAAAAAACAAAAACAAAACAAAAACAAAAGACAGGCCTTCTAACAGTTTATCATCATTAAGGAATTATCAATAAACCAATCCATCCAAAATTATATAACTAAAAATAATTAAAAATATTTTGGACAATCTAACTTATTAAAAATAATTCTACAATATTTACTACCAAAATTTTATCCGCCAAAAGTTTTTATAAGCTTTTTCTAAAAGCTCTACATTTTTTTCCACACACACTATTCTTGTCCACATTCAAAAGCAAACCAAAAAAATTACTCCTCCAAAATGGGCATGGAAAGGAATTGATCCCTTAAATTCTTTCCACTACGATATAAAAAGAGGTGTTTAAAATAAAACAATACAAAAAAAAAAAAGGTTACAAATTACAAATTCCTTTGACATTAAAAAATCTTTTGACTTGGAAATTTTTATTTTTATTTTGTTATCATGTTGACTTTGACTTCAAACATTCGGTGATAACAAATCAAATGGGTACGTAGAATCTTGTGTGAAATGCATGATATAGAGAATATCTTTCTGACAAAAATGAATTAATATTCCTAGAATGAGAATTTTAGTACCAAAAAAAATAAAAAAAATTGATAATTAAATTGGTAAAGTTTCTGCAAAATATTCTCTCAGTAGTATATTATGCAGTCAAGTTAGGAGGCTTAGAGCAGAAGCTTCTTTCAGAAAATTGTAAACGTTTCCAAAAATAATCTATTGGTAGTATATATATGCTAATGTTTAAAAGGGTATTTTCCAATGTTTTCACAATTGGAACAAGAGATAGTGTGATATAAACGAACCGCTTGTATTGTGTCTAAAAAATTGATAAAATCGACTTATGTAATAAATAATTTTATTTAATTAAAAATAAAAATAAAAATTTGATCCGGTTTTAACTAATTCTGATCGATTTTTTACATTTGGTCGGACCGGACTCACGGTCGGTTCCCGATTCGACCGGTCGAACCGATCGGTCCAATCCGGTTTTAAAAATATGGGTATTTTCAATAATAAAAACACAAAATGAATTGTCTAAACGATAAGATTTGACTAAAAATAAACACTTGCGCAATGGAATAGGATACGATAACGAGTAGTAATTAGTCAATTATTAAAATAGAGTTGTTAAAAAAAAAAATTACTAATTAATTGGATTAGTTAATTTCATGGGTCCAATTATATATGGTACTTGGGGTATAGTACTTTTTAGTCCGGCCACCGTTACATGACAATCAAATAAATTTAACAATCTCTGGTGACTAGATCATAGAGCACAAATTTTTTCCTGAAATACCGTTTGTCAAAGCTTTGTTTTATATAATCCTGATGAAAAATTTTATTATGCGACAGTGATATCATGTAACTCATATAATAATTTAATGATATTTTATTACGTGTGTTAAAATATTAAAAATAACTAAATAAAAAATATTTATATCACATTTCATATATTTATTGATTGGCGGTACCGCATGTTAGGAGATCGTGGGTTGAAGCTGACACGCAAGTAAAGTGAAATTGAAAATATTTGTTAGTTCATGAGGCTTTACCTACCATTTAACAGTACAATAATAATTAGGAGGCTTAACATACCATAAATCTTAATAATAAAATAAAGCAATGAGACACAGATTTAACGTGATAAAATTCTCAATGTGAGGGAAACATTCACATGCAAAAGTAGAAGGATTTCACTATAGTAGAAAGAATTTTACAACCTCTCTCTAAATACAAGGAGTCAACAATCTCACAATCTCTTATAATATGAGAATTACAACTCTCTTACAAACTCTTAAGAATAAACGATATTTTTCTCTCTTAGAATACATATGATTTGGTTGAGAATGAAATGAAACATTTATTTATAAACATGAGATTCACTATGTAAATAATTAATTGTAATTTTTTATTATTTCTTTTATACACGTGGGATCCACCCACATATTTTATTCATTTAATTATCCATCATCTTTCGGTGCTCGACTTTAACACTGCACCACCCATATAACAGTAGTTATTCTTCGTTTAAAGTCGTTAAAGTAAGCTCTTGATGGCTGAGCAAAAACTCATTTCCACTTTTTCTATCGATTAAACTATTTATGTAATTTAGAAAATGAAAGCTAATAACTAAAAGGGTAATGTTAACGAGTGCCCTTAAGGCAGGGTATTCATTAAGAATCTATTTTATGAAAGTTTTCACATTATTTTTATGGGGAATATAAAAATTTATCAAAATATTAATTGCTTTTTCATTTTTCCCATAAAATATTTTCTAAAATAGATCCTTAACGAATGCCCTAAGGGCACTCGTTAGCATTTCCCTAACTAAAATTATATATAATGTAAGCAATTTGCATGATGTTTACGCATAATTTAACAGTACCTGCACTCCTGATCCGTCAAAATTAAATGGGGCCGGCTTCTTTGAAAATGTTGTAATTCACGTTTTGTTCATTTATTACTGATTGAAATTCGGATAAGGTTCAATTAATAGAAAGATAGAAATTATATTTTTCATGAAAAAAATTGATTGAACATTAAAGAATTAATGCAATTGTATCAAAATATGTCGTTTAATTAAGTACTTGGGCCTACAACATGGCCCGCCCTTAATCAAGGGGATGTTAAGTTATGTTTTTTATTTTTTCTTTTTTTAAGAGGTAAATAGGTGGGTAAGGTTTTATTTCTTTAATTTTTTACTAGATTTGAACACGGGGCAAACTAAATAAAATTAGTTAAAATTATCAGACAACGCCTTTGGGAGCAAAGGTGCATGTTTTAATCATTAATTGTCAATTCGCCAAGAAATTCCATAATGCTCATGAAATGAAAATATACTGATATTTAAGTTTGGGGGATAAAAATATAGAAAAGCACACGGTTGCGGTTTCAAATCGTAACTGAACCGCAATCAAACCGTTGACCAACAATTAACTAACCGAATTGTTGACCAATCAGACCGTAAACCGCAATCGCATAAGATGGGTCATGTTCGATTGCGGTGATATATTTTCCAACCGACGGTTGAACCGGTTCAACCGTAATAAATCCAGTTCACCCGTAATAAATTCTGGTTGAACTGATTTTTAATTATTTATAATATTTTAAAAAATATAAATATAAAAATATGGTTCAACTGTAACCAAATCGTAACAGTACGATTCGCTTCGGTTACAATTAAGGTTTATGATTTTGGCTTTGGCCGAACCGTTACGATTCCCAATCGTAACTGAACTGTATGGAAGCCTATAAAAATGAACATTTTAAGAACTTATCACGAAATTCACTTCAAATTGATTTTGGAATCATAACCATTGTTGGATAGTAAAAAAATATGTGTGTTTTTAATTTCCCGATTAATATTTTAATGATTGTTGACACACACACACACACACACATATATATATATATATATATATATATATATATATATATATATATATATGACTAAATTTTGTATTTAGTTACCGAATTTGAAACTCTCTGCTATAATATATTTTCTCATTATCATCTATGTTTTGTGACTATATATTTAGTCGGAGAATATTAAATTTAGTGACTAAACTTTAAATAGTTGTAGCAAAATAAATTAGTTATTTATAATTATATTTTAATAATGAGTAAATCACATCAATGACTATCATATTAGTCGCGAAAAAAATCAATCTTAGGCAACTAAATATAATTATCACACAATATTTTATAAAAATAATTTTAATATTTAGTAACTATATTGCGTAATCGCAAAAAATATTTATTTTTGACTAATTATTGATTAGTCACGACATTTTAGTTTTTACGCAAATTGGGTGTCACTAAATTAAATACATATAGGGACTATATATATAATTAGTTACATTTAGATAATATTTATTTGTTTATCTTTAGAGGCCATAGTAATTAGTTGCAATATAGTTATTGAACAACTAAAACCTATAGTCACTAAATCTTATTAATTTATGAAGAAACAAATTTATTGTTCGGTTACCGAAATCTTTAGTCACAATACACAAGTTTTTTTTTTTTTTTTTTTTTTTTTTTTTTTTTTTATATTAAGTAAATAAGATGTTTGGCAACTAAAGTTATTAGTCACAAATTGAGATGATATATTTTTGTTCACTTGATATCAGGCAACTTATGTTATTGGTCATAGATTAATATATATTTGAGACTAAATAAAAAATAGCCACCTATAATAAAAATATATTTCGTCGCCACCCATTTGGCGCCGACTCACGAACATCACAAATAGCAAATGCTGAATTAATATAATGACTACAAGATTTAGTTAGAAAATATATTTAAAATAATTATATTATTTGAATCATGATTTTTTTTAATTACTCAAACCCATTAATAAATTATTAGTCGTTGTGAAATCTTATCTGAATAACATATACATATAAATCAAAACATCATAAATATAACTACATGACTAAATTTCATCCTAATTAAAATATTTATTAGATGGATTTATTTTTATTTCTTGATTGGTAAGAAATTACAACTCTTTTAATGTTTTAAGAAAAATAAAATAATATTATTAAAAAGTACTTAAAGTTCATATAAGATGATAATATTTATTAATTAGGTATTTTTTTTGGATTATTATATGATACAGATATTATTTCCATTGTTTAACAATGATTACAAAAAAAAATAAAGAAAATAAAAAATTAGCATACAAATATTATTTTCATTGAAATAATGATTACAAAAAGAATTAAAGAAAAAAAATTACCATACGTACGCATTAAAGGAATTTAGAGAGAAGGAAGTTGAAGAATTATGGCCTACTATTTCCATTGATATTGGCAGTTTAAATACAGATTTCATGAACACAAAAATAGGAAATTAATTACAAATTGAGTAACTCCTTAATATTGCAAATAAATGACATAATTATAAATAATTCAAATGTTGGAATCCATTGATTTCCTCCCTTGACTTTCTCAAGTTGATTGATTTCCTGGATTTTCTCCCTTGATTGTCTCAAGTTGATTGTATATCCTTATCATGCCCCCGCAAGATGGACGGTCGTGAGACAAGTCCAATGTTGGCCTTAAGAGAGTCAAAATGAAGACGAGATAGAGGTTTGGTAAGAGCATCGGCGAGTTGATCAGCTGCAGAGATGTGTGACACACGTAGCAAACCATTTTGAACTTGTTCTCGAATAAAGTGATAATCAAGAGCAACATGTTTCATGCGGGAGTGGAAGACTGGATTGGAACATAGATTGGTTGTACCAACATTATCACATTAAATAACTGGTTGGTGGGGAAGGGTGACACCCAATTCTGTAAGGAGAGAACTTATCCATCGAATTTCTGCAGCAGTGGAGGCCACCGATCGGTACTCAGCCTCAGTAGAAGAGCGTGCCACAGTGCGCTGTTTCTTGGAACTCCAAGAAATAGGATTGTGACACATATAGACTATGTATGCACTAGTTGAGGTGAAATCATCTTTGTTACCTGCCAAATCTGCATCTGAAAAGGCATGAAGTGCTAGTGGGGAGGTCCGATGAAGTGTGACGCCATGATCTAGAGTGCCACAGAGATATCGAAGGAGGCGTTTAACCGCATTCCAATGGTCACTGGTCGGTTGATGCATAAACTGAGAAAGTTTGTTCACCGTATAAGCAATGTCTGGCTGAGTGAGGGAGAGATATTGTAGGCTACCAACAACTGTTCGATACTCGGATGGATCAGATAGTGGGGTCCCAGATTTTAAAGTAAGGATCGGGCTAGTTGCTAGCGGCGTTGGAGCTGGCTTGGCTTCAGTCATGTGAGTTCTGGTAAGGAGATCAGCAATGTACTTACGTTGATTGAGGAAAAGACCATTGTTGTGGGAGATAACTTCCACCCAAGGAAATATGTGAGGGGACCAAGGTCCTTGAGAGAGAATCGCTGAGAGAGTTGTCGAATGAAGGTTTGTGTAGCTTCATTATTATTCCCAGTGATAATGATATCGTCGACATAGACCAAAAGATATATGATGGTGCAACAATTGTTGAAGATGAACAAAGAGGTGTCGGCAATTGAATTAGTGAAGCTGGATTGGAGAAGGTATTGTCGCAACTCATGGTACCAGGCATGAGGGGCTTGTTTGAGGCCATAGATAGCCTTACGAAGCTTGCAGACGTGATGAGGATGGTCACGATCAATGAAGCCCGGAGGTTGAGTCATGAAAACATCCTCAGTGAGAGTGCCTTGAAGGAAGGCATTGTTGACATCAAGTTGTCTGAGGGACCATCCTTGGCTGACCGCAAGGCTGAGAACAAGACAGACAGTGGTAGGTTTGATAACTGGATTGAATGTTTCAGAGTAATCAATTCCAGGGCGTTGATGAAAGCCTTTAGCAACTAAGCGAGCTTTGTACATGTCAATGGAGCCAGTAGGTAAATATTTTGTGCGAAAGATCCACTTACAACCAACCAAATTTTGGATGGGATGAGATGGTACTAGTTCTCATGTCCCATTACGAAGTAAAGCATCAAACTCTTCAGACATAGCTTGTCGCCACTTAGGGTCTTTTATGGCTTGGCTAATAGTGGTGGGTTCAAGGGTCGGTTGCTGGAGTTGGGCAGTAAGGGTGAGCTTTTGAGTTGGTTTATGGATGTTGTGTTTGGAGCGAATGACTATGACATGAGGTGAGGCCGAGTGGTCTGGTGATTGATTATGGGCATTTTGTGTGGGTGAGGGTTGTGAGTTACTCGTGTGGTTATGTTCAGCTTCACTAGAATGACTGTCAGGCTCTGGTGTAGGTGGGACACAAGGAGCATTGGTATGAGAGGAATGTTGGGGTTGGATTGGAGCAGTAGGTGTAGGCAGATTTGATGGGGGAGCAGAGTCAACATTCAGCAATGGTGTGGCCACAACGGGTAAAGTCATAGAGCACCACTCCGAGATGGTGGATGAAGTAGCATGTGTTAGAGGCGTTTGTGAAGTGGCGAAAGGGAAAATTGACTCTACAAAACGGACATGGCAGGAAGTGTATAAACGAGTTGTAGAGGTGTCTAGACATAGATAAGCACTTTGAGTGGGAGAGTATCCGACAAAGACGCATGGAGAGGAATGAGACTCTAGTTTGTGGGATGTGTATGGACGAAGCCAATGATAGCAGAGACATCTGAAGCTTCAAAGTTTGGAGTAGTTAGGTAATGTGCCAAAGAGCTTGAGATATGGTGAAAGGTGGTTTAAAGTTGGTGTAGGTAACCGATTGATAAGGTAGACGGCAGTAGAAAAGACAAAAGGCCAATATGATAGAGGCATGGATGCATGAGTAAGGAGAGAAAGTCTTGTTTCGACAATGTGACGATGACGACGTTCAGAGTATCCATTATGTTCAGGAGTGTGAGGTGGGGAAGTAAGATGTGAGACCTCATTAATGGTTAAGAATGAAGAGAGAGCTTGATATTCCCCCCATTGTCAGAGTAGAGTGTTATGATTGGACGATTGAATAATTTTTCTACCAAAGCCTTGAAGCGCACGAAGACATCATGTGTGTCAGACTTGCGTTTGAGGGGATAAAGCCAGATGTATTTGGTGAAATGGTCGACAAAGATGATATAATATTTAAAGTTATCATTGGAGTAGACTGGTGAGGTCCATATATCTGTAAATATATCTTCAAGTGGTGAAGAGGTAGAAAGAGTAGAAGTAGAAAAAGGTAATTTGTGACTTTTATTGCATTGACATGAATTACAATTAAGATGTAAATTGGTAGGACGAGAGACATCTAACTTGAACGAAGACATAATATTTTTGAGGATTGATAATGAAGGGTGACCTAGCCTATGATGCCACTCGGACAGAGTGGTATTTACACTGGAAAACATAATCAAATGTGACTGAGTGTTGGAGAGCGGCCATTCATATACATCATCCTTAGTCCGACCCTGCCAAAGAATTACCTCCGTGCAGAGATCCTTCACATGAAAAGAAGAGGGTAAGAACTCAATGGAAGTATTATTGGATTTGTAAAATTGTGAAATATAAATAAGATTACGTTGCATTGTGGGAACACATAAAACATTAGACAATGTAAAGAATGAGATGAAGTGGTAAGAGAGGTGGAACCGGTGTGAGAGATGAGGAGTCCAGAACCATCGCCTATCATAATTTCATATGTGCCATCATAAGGACTGTGGAGAGCAAGATTGCTTAGGTCAGTGGTGACATGATGTGAGGCTCCACTGTCAAGTAGCCAGGTGGTGTTGGAGGGAATGGTGGTTGCAAAATGTGCTTGACCGTTCCAGGGAGACGATGGTCGAGATTGTGACGAATTGCTGAGATGAGAATGTGGTTGTACATGTGGAAATTTTTGGCGGAAGAGAGGACAATATGAGAGTACATGGCCTTGAGTCCTGCACCATTGGCAACGATCAAGGAATGGACGGGCAGAAAGATGATTGTCCCGAGTATTAGTGGGAGAGCTTCTAGTAATTGCTTGAGTGGGTGCGGATGTGAACCCAGTGAGTTGGGGAGTGCGATTACTAGCATACCGTGGGTAGGAGCGGTGGAACCGGTGTGAGAGATGAGGAGTCCAGAACCATCGCCTATCATAATTTCATATGTGCCATCATAAGGACTGTGGAGAGCAAGATTGTTTAGGTCAGTGGTGACATGATGTGAGGCTCCACTGTCAAGTAGCCAGGTGGTGTTGGAGGGAATGTTGGTTGCAAAATTTGCTTGAGCGTTCCAGGGAGACGGTGGTCGAGATTGTGACGAATTGCTGAGATGAGAATGTGGTTGTACATGTGGAAATTTTTGGCGGAAGAGAGGACAATATGAGAGTACATGGCCTTGAGTCCTGCACCATTGGCAACGACCAAGGAATGGACAGGCAGAAAGATGATTGTCCCGAGTATTAGTGGGAGAGCTTCTAGTAATTGCTTGAGTGGGTGCGGATGTAAACCCAGTGAATTGGGGAGTGCGATTACTAGCATACCGTGGTAGGAGCGGTGGAACCGGTGTGAGAGATGAGGAGTCCAGAACCATCGCCTATCATAATTTCATATGTGCCATCATAAGGACTGTGGAGAGCAAGATTGCTTAGGTCAGTGGTGACATGATGTGAGGCTCCACTGTCAAGTAGCCAGGTGGTGTTGGAGGGAATGGTGGTTGCAAAATTTGCTTGAGCGTTCCAGGGAGACGGTGGTCGAGATTGTGACGAATTGCTGAGATGAGAATGTGGTTGTACATGTGGAAATTTTTGGCGGAAGAGAGGACAATATGAGAGTACATGGCCTTGAGTCCTGCACCATTGGCAACGACCAAGGAATGGACGGGCAGAAAGATGATTGTCCCGAGTATTAGTGGGAGAGCTTCTAGTAATTGCTTGAGTGGGTGCGGATGTGAACCCAGTGAGTTGGGGAGTGCGATTACTAGCATACCGTGGGTAGGAGCGAACATGGGTGGGGTGAGCGGATGCGGGTAGGGATGAAGGACTTGTTTTGTTGCGGAGAGATAGTTCTTTGTTGATGAGTTTTTCATGGAGTTCATCAAAAGAAATGGGGAAATCACGCCCGTTGACAGAATCAACGATGGAATGATAGTTTTCATCAAGGCCTTCAAGGACTTTTTCAATCAGATCTTCATGGTCAAGAGGCTTTCCAAGAACAGCAAGTTCATCAGCCCTTGTTTTAATGGACTGCATGTAGTCTGTGATGGATTTAGAGCCTTTGGTGATGTTTTTAAGGTGATATTTGAGTTGCTTGATATGGCCACGAGATGCGCGAGCATAGGTATTGGCTAGGATTTGCCAGGCTGCATAAATGGTTTTAGATTGGGTGATGAGAGGAACTAGAGATGGTGAAAGTGTGCAGACAAGAGCTGCAAATAATAGCTTGTCTTGACGAAGCCATGTGTGGTATTCAGGATTATGAGAGACAACATTATCGGTGGTGATAGTGGGCGGGGGAGCATGGTGTGACCCATCAATGAATTTGTGTAGATCATAGCCGATGAGAATGACTTCCACTTGGGTTTTCCAAGAAAGATAGTTGGTGGATGTGAGTTTAATAGAGTTATTGATGGTAATTATAACTAGTGGTTTTGTGGGTTCTTAGGCATTGGGGATGATAGTTTGGGTATTCTCGTTGGCCATTGTAATTAGATAGGTGAGGGACTTGAGAGACTTGTTGGAGACTTGCAGGAGGAAAAAAAAATTAAAGAGCAAATCGTGGCTGTGATACCATAAAGGAATTTAGAGAGAAGGAAGTTAAAGAATTATGGCCTACTATTTCCATTGATATTGGCAGTTTAAATACAAATTTCATGAACACAAAAATAGGAAACTAATTACAAATTGAGTAACTCCTTAATAATGCAAATAAATGACATAATTATAAATAATTCAAATGTTGGAATCCATTGATTTCCTCCATTGACTTTCTCAAGTTGATTGATTTCCTGGATTTTCTCCCTTGATTGTCTCAAGTTGATTGTATATCCTTATCACGCATAAGGCATATAAAATAAAAAATATATTTTCTTAATTTAGAACACTCTATTTCAAAAAGCAAAATCCAATCCTAAAAGGTTTCAACTACTAAAAGTAAAACTAATCCCTAAAAGTTTCAAGAAATCCCAAGTCGAAGTACTCCACGCAACTTTGCTGAAACGGTATTGAATTTTCCTTGTTCATATTAATTTTTTTTTTTTTTTTGTGTGCAGAATATCTAAGAAGAATTGGGGTTTTTGTTTTTCAATCATGTTTATAGTTCATATGTTTATTGAATTATCCAACACATTATAAAAAACGAGGTGAGTTTTTATGAATATTTTATTTATAAACTTCACTTACCTGATGTAAATGTGTGAAGTATTTGCCCGTTATAAGTGCATTTTTTGGATTATATTATTAATCCATGCCAAATATAAGTAGAGTTGTAAGATAGCTAATTAGATGTTAGATGAATTTTTTTTCCTCTGTATGAAATGTTTAGTCTTAAATATCTGAGAAATATATATCACAAACGTACGTATGATATTTTAGGGGTTTTGGACAAAATACCCGAGTTACGCAGCGGAATGCGGAAAAATCAAATTTTCTCAGAAATCATAATTTCAGTAAATTACCATATAACCCCAAAACTTTCCATTTTAATCATTTTAGTTATAAGTTGTTCAAAACAAGCTTAGGTGATTACCAATCACAACCAAAATGATTTGTACATCAAATATACATTAAAACAGAAATCTGAAATTTTTCCAGATTTTTCAGTAATTACGGAAATGCCCCTAAACTTTGCATTTTGATCATTTTAGTCCTAATTTGTCAAATACATAAATAGGTGATTACAAATCACTACCAAAATGATATATACATGTCTTATACATGAAAATACAAATTTCAATTCAAGAAAATAAATTTTCCCAAATTTCCGAGAGGTCCCTTAATTTTTCAGAATTTGTAATTTGGTCATTTTTAATTCAAAATATATCAAGATGAAATTCAATCAATCCCAAAATTTAATATAAATCATATATATATCAAATTACAACACATATATGAAAAGACTCAAATTTGGGAAGGGTTATAAACCCTAATTTTACAATTTCCATAAATTGACAAATTACACCAAATTAAACAAATTCAATACTTTAATTCAATCCTTACCACACCAAACAAGCCTCACCACCATGAAACAACTCAAGAACAATTCTATGTCATTTATGAGTGGCTAAGCAACTCTAGAATGGAAACCAAATCATCTAATGATTAAAAGAAAGCTTAATAACACTTTATAAGCATTCTTTCTTAACATGCATGCTAACATCTTTCATTTAAGCTTTCAACACCAATATCCCATACTAAAAGTAGTAGAGAAAAATGCATACATCATATGTTAAAGCTTGGAACCCTAGAAATATTTTTCTAGTTGAAAAGGAATTGAAAAAACTTACTTTAATTCAAGTTTTCTTCAAATCTTCTTCTTTTCCTTTCTTTTTCTCTCAACCTTTCTTTGTGATATTTTTGGAGGCGTAACACTTTTCTTGAAGCAAATGAAAAATGAAAGCCTTTTATACTTAGGGTTGGCTGAAAAAATCAAGGATAAAATGGTAATTGAATTTTTCAATTTTTTAATCCAAATTAAAAGAATTCAAATTCAATTTGACTACCATTTTCAAAAAGCAAAATACATGTACACCAATCAAAATTATTCATTTAAAAGCATAATAATGATAAAGATAAACATATTAAATAATTAGACAATTACTTAATACAAATATCTAAATACATATATCATATTTACATTAAATATTTCATAATACATATATTTGGAACACATGTAAATTATGACGACCACAGATAAACTCGCTGAATCATACAGGTCGAGGTCATCACATACGTATAATCCCTCCGTCACAGGTATTCGGATTATCCCAGAGATATAGATAATAACGTCAAATCTCAATAGGTATAATCTCGTCGACGATTCTATTAGCAATCTCTTAATAACACTTAGAACTTACTTCTATAATGTACCACGGGCCCATAGATTTAACAGATTGCTAATTCCTTATTGAATACATATGCTCTGTACACAGAACTGACGGATCATATCTTGATACACACAGGATATCCTGAGGATCAGTCCACACCCAACAAATAGGCGGAGGTCTGATCTTAATAGATCGGTGACGCGACAACCATCAAATTGTGGAAGATACCTCATACATCCACAGTGGTACATCAAGTCGAAGGATCACTATGCTCACTCAACCCGAGAAGATTCCTATTAACGTTGGTGTACCATCTATTAGGAAATCTTCGGTGAGTCGTTCAGTATTTATCCAATATAAACATGTAATATTCCGAGTTTTTCGGAACACTGTTGGAATGTTTCCGAATTAAAGATAAGTATTTGGAACATAATGGTAATAAAAAAAATCGGAGTTTATGTGTTGGAAAATAAGTGGGAATATTTTTAAGTCGTCGTGTTGGAAAATGTGTGGTTTCGAGAACCGGTTACACGATTTCTGTTTTCATCGTTCTACGAGTAAAAGATTCTTGTTTCGGCTATAAAACTTTCAAATGAACTTCAATTGAGCTGATTCTTGAACCATCAAACTCGTTTTTCAGAGACGAACAATTTTTGAAAAGAATATTTTTCGAAATTTACAACATATGGGCTTCCAAAATTCGAATTTTCCATAAAGTTCCATGATAGGGGCCTGATTATAATTTTCGGGGGCCAGAATGTAAATTTCATAAACTTTATTATAAATACCCATTGTTTTTAGAAATTGCCAAAATGACAAAGCCATTGCATATCCCCCACACACACCCCTCACGTCCCCAACGTGTTTGGGCTCCTATGGTCGCGTCGACGGCTTGCCGGCCACCAATGACCGGCGCGACCAGTCAGAGGAGTACGCCGGCCACCCCTCCATCTTGTGGTGGTCGGCGGCAGCCCCCAGATCGCCGACACCGGTGAGAATGGAGATGATTACGTGCGGAAATGGGTTAGTCAATACCGGCTCCTCGCTTCGTTTCACGACCCGAGCCACCGGCCAAATCAAAGCTCTCGGAGAGTACTACAAGTTGGCAGTGATAGATTTTTCATTCCGGGCATGGTTGCACGTGAATCGAG
The DNA here is from genome assembly GCA_019454045.1 of Zanthoxylum bungeanum. Lineage (NCBI taxonomy): Eukaryota > Viridiplantae > Streptophyta > Magnoliopsida > Sapindales > Rutaceae > Zanthoxylum > Zanthoxylum bungeanum. The sequence continues at coordinate 17,203 of SKCR01011710.1, forward strand.
AGAAGAATATTTGAATGAATAGTGACCCACGATGAACAAGAACTCCGATCAGAATTTCGTCGATTTCAGTGTATTCGTGGGATCTTTTGAAGTCCGTATATGGCCTCGAAATCTCGGTAAGACCTCTCGATAAAAATCCGCAAATTTCAAGTTTTGTGTTAAATGTTCGGATGCATCCAATAGTTTCGTAGAGTAACATAATGATATAGAATGAATTGTTTGAGTATTAGTATATTGAATATGAGCATTTGGTAGAATCCGAATGAAAATGGAATGAGTTTGATCGATCCGATAGAATATGTAAGTTTACGGTAAAAGTGAATTTTGCTTATAAAGATGTGTTTTAGTTTTAATGATAGTTGTGAGTTATTTATGATATTACGAACATGTTTGGATAAATCCGGGTAGGTTCGGAGGATTGGGACCCTTCTTTAGTGTTTGCGGAAATATTTTTCGGAAGATTTTTCCAAAAATACGTAAACCGAGATTTTAAGTTAACCGGCCCTTTGGATTAGTTTAGAATGATGTTTTAAGAGTAATGGAACTGAAAACATTGAAAACGAATTTGATTTGGTTGTTCTGGAAAGTTTCGGGATTTTATCGTAATTTAGTCAAGAATTCCATAAGTCGTATTTCTGTTGGCATTTCGCCATTTGTTTTGACAGATGTGACTAGGACCTGGAGTCAGAGTACTCGCGAAGCCAGGTAAGTAACCCATGCGATGAGTACTTGAATGTTGATTCATGTTTAATATATATATATATAAATGGTTCGAAGTGTTTAGGATAAAATGAGAATGGTAGAAGATGGTTTTGAGAATGGAGTTCAGGGTTATGAATAGTTAATCGACCACTACAAGTACGTATTTTTCTATTGATATGATATGAAGAGAGATATGTGATGAGTCTACTACTTTTAGTATGTGATATTGGTGTTGAAAGCTTAAATGAAAGATGTTAGCATGCATGTTAAAAAAGAATGCTTATAAAATGTTATTAAGCTTTCTTTTAATCATTAGATGATTTGGTTGCCATTCTAGAGTTGCTTAGCTACTCATAAATGACATAGAATTGTTCTTGAGTTGTTTCATGGTGGTGAGGCTTGTTTGATGTAGTAAGGATTTAATTAAAGTATTGAATTTGTTTAATTTGGTGTAATTTGTCAATTTATGGAAATTGTAAAATTAGGGTTTATAACCCTTCCCAAATTTGATGCTTTTCATATATGTATTGTAATTTGATGTATATATGATGTATATTAAATTTTGGGATTGATTGAATTTGATCTTGATATATTTTGAACTAAAAAGAACTAAATTACAAATTCTGAAAAATTAAGGGACCTCTCGGAAATTTGGGAAAATTTATTATCTTGAATTGAAATTTGTATTTTCATGTATAAGACATGTATAAATCATTTTGGTAGTGATTTGTAATCACCTAATTATGTATTTGACAAATTAGGACTAAAATGATTAAAATGTAAAGTTTAGGGGCATTTCCGTAATTACTGAAAAATCTGGAAAATTTTTCAGATTTATGTTTTAATGTATATTTGATGTACAAATCATTTTGGTTGTGATTGTTAATCACATAAGCTTGTTTTGAACAACTTATGACTAAAATGATTGGTAATCATCTAAGCTTGTTTAGAACGTAGTTCGCGGAAAGCAAGGCTTCCCCTCACAAGTTCTGGGGTAAACCAGAACTTGTCAATATGGAGTTCATCATTTCCTTCATCGTTCGGTTTTTGCGCTCAACAATCCCGTTTGTTGAGGAGAATAAGGAGCAGTGGTTTCGTGAATAATTCTGTGTACAGAACAATATTCACCGAATGGTGAAACATATTCACCCACTCTATAACTCTTGATTCTTATGATTTTCTTGCCAAGTTGATTTTCAACTTCGTTCTTATAGTGTATAAATCTCTCAATAGCTTCATCTTTGCTTCTCAGCAAATACACATAACAGAATCTTGTGCTATCATCTATAAAAGTGACAAAGTATTTTTTACCGCCTCTTGTTTGCACAATATTCATATCACACACGTCAGTGTGTACAAGTTCTAAGGGTTCAGAACTGCGTTCAATGTAATGAAATGATGTTCTATGCATTTTTGCTTCAACACATGCCTCACACTTATGTTGGCTATCAATTGCAAATTTAGGTATGAGGTTCATGTTAATTAATTTACGCATTGTATCATGATTAACATGTCATAACCTCCCATGCCATATATTTTGTGACTCAATAATATAAGCAGAAGTACTAGCTTTATTAATAGCACGATTGACAGTCATTTCATTGAGTTTGAAAAGGCCCACTGTGAGGTATCCTTATCCTACATACACATCATTCTTAGTCCTTACAAACTTGTCAGAAACAAATACAAGCTTAAAACCAGCCTTGCTAAGGAGAGAGCCCGAGACCAAGTTCTTCCGAATATCTGGAACATGCAGTACATTCTTCAATGTAAGCTCATTTTCGGATGTCATCTTCAGAACCACTGTGTGTTGTCCTACCACTTGAGAGGTGGACGAGTTTCCTATTGTCAGATGATCGCCGCCATCGACCTTCTGATACAAGGAAAACATATTGCTATCTGCACAGATATGACGAGTAGCCCCACTGTCTACCCACCATTCTCTCGGATTTCCAACTATGTTGGCTTCGGTTACCACCGCTGATAGGTCCATTTCTGAGATCTCATCAGTCAGCTGCTCACCTTCAGTGACATGGGTCTCATTTTTCATTTTCTTACCCTTGTCCTAAGACTTCTTGTTTCTGCAGTCCTTTGCCATATGACCGCTCTTTCCACAGTTGTAGCACTTCCCCTTGAACTTCTTATTTGCTTGGGAAGAATCAGCTCCCCTGTTTTTTCTCTTCTTACTACCCTTTACACCCTCAATGATGTTGGCTTTAGACTTCATAGTCTTGTAGTTGGCCTTCTCGGACATCCTGTTATCCTCCTCGATTCTCAATCGAACTCCAAGGTCTTCAAGGCTCATATGCTTCTTCTTGTGTTTCAGATAGCTTCTGAAGTCCTTCCATGATGGAGGCAAGTTTTCAATTATAGTGGCAACCTGAAACGTCTCACAGAGTTTCATACCGTCATCCAGTATTTTATGAATGATCAACTGCAGTTCACCGATCTGAGACATCACCGTTCTTGAATCTACCATCTTGTAGTCCAGGAACCTACCCACGATAAATTTCTTTTGACCGGCATCCTCTGTTTTATATTTCTTCTCGAGAGATTCCTAGAGAATCTTCGCAAAAGACATGCCTTGGTACACATTGTACATGGTATTATCAAGTCCACCCAAAAGGTAGTTCTTAACCATGTCTGTTCTCGCAGTTCATTGGCTGTTTCTGATTCACCCTCCACCGGACCCGGAGGATCTTTGAGGAAATTAGCCAACTGGAGAGTTGTCAGATATAACAACATTTTGCTCGCGAAGTCAGGTAAGTAGCCCATGCGATGAGTACTTGAATGTTGATTCATGTTTAATATATGTGTGTGTGTATAAATGGTTCGAAGTGTTTATGATAGAATGGGAATGGTAGGAGATGGTTTTGAGAATGAAGTTCAAGGTTATGAATAGTTAATCGACCACTACAGGTACATATTTTTCTATTGACATGATATGAAGAGAGATATGTGATGAGTTTAGTGTCTATGTATATATATGGATGTATATAAGTGTATGAACCTGTAATGATATGTATTTGTATATGTGAATGAATATATGTATATGTATAAGTATATGTTCATGTAATTATATACGTATGAAACGATAAGATAATTACGATTTAAGTGTATAAGATTGGTAAAGAAAATAAGTTATGATTTTCGGATTTGTATTAGCACGTGCGGGAGTGCGTTATTGGGATAGGTTTGTTATTGACTAATGCAAACGATTTAGCTGTATAGAGATTGAGTTGGTATAAATTAAGCCTTTACTGAGTAATAGAAGTACGTGATTGATAGACTACATATATGAATAGAAATGTATATTTGGTAAGATACTGTATCAATGTTTTCATATAAGAATTCTGAAAACGGATTATGTTTGATTGATAAGTAAAGGAGATGATGACTATTAAAGATTATGGTATTTGAATTCGAAATAATGCGTAAATTCATATGTGTGATATATATACGTATATGCATGACTAAACATATGATAAAGCAGTGTATGATTTTTATTCTCCATTTGATGTCGTATCTGATTGTTTGTATGAACTTATTATTGAAAAGAGAAAATTGATTGATTGATTGTGGGTTCTTGTTCCTTTCGGAACCTGATGATGTATGTGATTGCTTGCACAAGAGTGTGTATTCAGTATATGAATATGTAAGGGTACTGGTTGATGATTTGAGGTGTATTAATCAGCACATATATTTGATTATGATTTATTATTATGTACTTGAGCAATTCGAAAGGGTATGTATGATGTTATTATCGGTTATACTACATTCTATATGTTCGAATATAGGTATATGATGGTGCTAATGTTGAGAGCGTCCTAGATATATATATTTGTTAGATATTTGAGTATATGCAATTGTTAAGTTTGGACTTGTATATATGTAAGCTCTAGTATAGAAAATATTTGTAGATATGGGTAAAGGTAAATAAAGATTTTAAAATTTGATGTATAACACTATTAAGTGATAGATTTCAGAGTTGGTACATGAGACGTTATTAGAATCATAAATGCATATATAGTTATGAAATGGTTTTGATATGTGACCGAAAGAGAATAAAGATTAGTTGATAATTGGAAGAATTCCGCATATGTGTAACAATCAGTAGGCATTTGGGTATTGAGTTCGTATGGATGGTTAGTTACGGACCGATGAAAATTCAAGGGATTGTTAGGAAATTGGTAAAATCAGGATAAATAGGGGTTCTGATCTCATAATGATTTGATGGTTCATAGATATATACATTAGATAGTGAATGTTATAACATGTTTGACTTTTATGTTTCAGTTGTGCATGGTTACTTACTGAGTTTTTATAACTCACACCAAATCAGTTGCTAGTTTTGCAGATTGGCTCCTAGATTGGTCAACCACTACAGCTTTGGAAGTCATGCCCGAGACGTGGATCATCCAAGCGGCAGTCACCCTCGCAAGTGTCCTGAAAAGGGTTTAGAGGCCTATGAGTTGTGATTGATGTTCTGTTTTAATTGTTTATGATGTTGTGGGCAGAGCCCTTGAGTGTTGATAGATAATATGGGTACAGAGCCCTTAGGTAATATTTTTGATGTGTTGGTGTGGACCTGAAGTCCATTTTGATATATGATGTTTATTTTATAATCGCTTTGGTGCTGGACTGAGATCCACGTTGTCCGGTTTTATGATACATCATGTCGGATTTTCGTAAATTTAGAGGCTTATGGAGATGGGACAATCCTGTCTCCTGCCGGTAGCATTATACTTCTGGCGGGGTGTTGCAAAATACCTACACGTCTATACGAGTCTCTCCAGACTCACGGTTCATTGGGATAAACCATCGGACCAAGTCTCGACATACGATGTGTACTGGTCTCAGCGGATTTTACTAACCGACCCGTGTTAGTAAATCTTGACCAGAAACTTTATTTGATAATGTACTTCTAGTAGTGACACTTCACATTATCAATTACTAACTACTTTGTAACTGTGCACTACATTATATATTATCGGGTTTTTGTCTAATATATACATATCACTAAATCCTATTTAGTTTCAATCTAATCATAATTAGATCGAATATGTATATAAAAGTAAGAAGTACTACCATAAATAAGTAATATTATGGAAAAAAAATGAATTATTTGTATTCATGAATCGGACATAAATACGATTCAGATTGGCACTCTGAGCACCAACCCTAACGGATATATGAATATTTTATGCTAATAAATTCAAATACACACACATGTATATTTGAAGTGGCACACATATATACATGAATGCATATAATCAATTTTTTGTATTATTATCTGGATCGCAGTTGGATTCAATTGCCAAAAAGGTTATGCACAGAATATGTAAATGGTATTGGTTCATTCATCAATATCAAAAGTTGGTTGAAGCGATATAAAATCGCCCCGAAGAATTTGCTAATCAAGAAGATTGGGAGCACATTTGTAAACATTTTGACAGTGACCTGTTTAAGGTATGGAGAAATTTATGTCTCATATTTTATAGTTTCTAGTAGTTTCTAACATATGTTTTCTAATAATATAATTGTAGCAACATTCCAAAATTTATATGGAAAATCGCAAGAAACTAAAATATGGACATCGAGGTGGATCCAAGTCTTTCGTACAACATCAAAAGGAAATGGAATATTAAATATTTTATGTATCATTTTTATATTCTTTTACAATTTATATTTAATAATTTATTTTTAATGATGTATTTATAGGCTAAAAGACTTGAACACACTCCAATACCAATTTCTTTATTTCATGACACTCATTGGAGTACAAGTAAAGGTTGGAGCAATAATGAAGCTAGAGAAAGATACATAAGTATAATATTTTTATCATTGAAAAAACATAGACACATGAAAGACAAAAAATACAATATTATTTTCTGTTACATTACTGAAATTTCAATTTTGAAATCAAAATATGATTTTTGAGTACCCAAAATAAAACCAGTTGTTTATTTCAGACTTTGGTGATGTTATTTGATGACATGTGATGCTTTTTTTAAAAAAAAAATCACCATGAAGAGTTTTTTTTTTAGTTATATTAAACTATTGTCAATTTTAATTATATATTTTATATGAGAAAATGTTAGAACTGCAAGAACAATCCTCAAAAGAAGGATTTGAACCAAGATCTTAGACATATATTTGTGAGGAAGTTCTTGATAGAAGTTCAGGATATGTGAAGGATCTTGGATTTGGTCCACTTCATTTATCACATACTTCATTCAGACAAACCACTACTGAGTTACAACAAAAGGTTGACGTCAAAATGAAGAGATAGAGAGTCAGCGCAGTCAACTTCAAAATCAAAAATAAGAAATCAAACAATTAAAAGAACAAAATCAGGTTATTATGGTGATTTACCGTTAGCTAGTATGGATCTTTCATCATTTTCTATCTGACTCCAAATCTATGACAATCAGTTTTTTTACTAGCATTTGTCAAGTTTTTTAACTATTTTGAATGATCATATTACTATAATTTGTGAACCGTAATTAATTTTAAAATGTTCAACTTTTATTAGCTTATTATAAATCTTGAATATATTTTTTTTAGATATATAATTTTATTGTTTAATATTACTGCAAAGTGTGTGTGTGTGTGTATGTATACTTTTGTATCTAGATATAATTAGTCATTGAAAAAATATTATGTAATATTTTAATGACTACAAATACTTGGTCACAAAATCATTTCCATCGACTATAATAATTAGTCAAACAAAAATAGTTATATTCAGTGACTGAAATAATTAGTCACTTAAAAAAGTAATTATCAACTATGTTATTTAGTCACTTATATATATGTGATTATCAACTATATTATTTAGTCACATAAATAAGTTAATAGTGACTAAGTACAGTAGTTACAGAATATCATATACGTTGACTAAATTAATTAGTCACTTCAAAATATAATTATTGACTATCTTACTTAGTCATGAAATAGACTATATTATGACTACAATCATTAGTCAATAAATAGATTGTATTGCGACTAACTGAATTAGTCACATAAACCTACTTTCAGTGACTAATTTAGACTCCTCTAGATAATAAACGGTGACTAATTTTGGCTAGCTTCACTTATGAATTATTTAGTCATTACAAAATTCATTGTGTGACTGAGATAATTAGTCACAAATGAATTATTTTGGTGACTAATTGTATCAGTTTCAGTGACTAATCTTATAGTCACCAAATGTGATGGATAAAAATGTTAGATTAATTTATTATTTAGATCTTAATTTTTAAATCATCAATTACATTTATAACATTATGGAATTTATTTGACTTCTTTTTGTTAGACCTGGCCACTGATTTGGTTCGGGTCCCAATTAAAATAGAACATAATTGTTCCTGGTTCAATAAGATTGTGTAACCGAGAACCGAAATCGGACGGTTCCGGTTCCGATTCTTTTTTATTATTATTAATTTAAAAAATTGAATATTCATTTAAAAATATATAAACGATATATTATTAATATTACCAAATACAAATAATGAAAAAATTACTACATTAAATTAAAAATATAAATTAAAAATAAAATTATTTGAACTTATATTGATAAAAACTTAAGCTGCTTATGTATCCTCTTGGAGTGAGAGGAATAAAAGCTCATGTAATTCCATTATATTTTTTAGATAGTTAATCTCATTACAAGTATTTACTCATTATTGTTATATGTTCTTTATGTTGATCATTCAGCTCTCGTTCCGCTTGCAGTTATATTATCGAGCAAGTCTTCAAAATCATCGGGGGTATCTTCTTGTTGCCTTGGATCAGTTCTGGTCCAACCATCACATGTATGAGTGTGTTTGCCAATATTGGTCACTTTAAATATCATAACAATTAAAAAGATGACATTTATTATCTTTAAATAATTCTTATAAAATAATTTTACCATCATTGTATAATTTAAAATTTTACCATTTTGTTGTATTTCTAGGCATTTTACAGGCAGTATGATTTAAAGAATTTCAACAGTAATTAGTAAAAGTAATTTTTTCACCAAAACTTAAAGAAAGAAGTGTCATGCAAGTAAATTTAGCAAATTCTTCTCTATTTTTAACATCAGAATATTTAAATAAATATAAAGAACTTGTATGTCTATTGGAGGAAGCGTACCTACCCATTTGAGTTTGTGTTGTATCAAGTCTGATTTCAGCGGCATGATGTATATCCAAGGACTTGTTCATATTGTCATAGCCGCCAGTAAATTTGTAAGATAGACCACAATAGTTGCATATTGCTCTTGAACCTTCATTTTGAGTCTCGATTAAATGAAATGAATTTTAAAAATATCAAAATATCGAGATTAATTTCTCTTCTTTGTGTACTGACGCTTTGGCCACTCTCTTGGGTTGGGACATTGGACATGGTGTTCTCAAATAAGCTTGCCATTTTTTTGTTAATATTGAAGAGTTACAAAATTAAATCAATTGGAGAATTGAAAATGAGAAAATTGGAATGAGAGAATTAAGAAAATTAAGAATGAGAGAATTATTGGTGTGTAGACCAATGAATTATGATCCATATTTATAGATTATTTGGTTAATTTTGTGATGCCTAAATTATCCCTAAAAATATCCGTTTTATTACTGTTATTGAGGGTAATTAAATCATTTTAAAAATATATATATAAAAAATAAAATATTTGACATGGAACCGTCAAAAACCAACCAACGGCTACTAGCCGTTGGCAAGGTTACGGTTCCAACCAAAATCGTAATGATTTCGGTTGGAACCGTGAAACCTTTCGATTCTGGTCTGGTTCCAATGAATCAGAAGGTTTCAACGGTTTCAGTTGGAACTGTTTGGTTCTTTTCGGTTCTGCTAGAGTGGAACCTTAGTCGAAAGGCCTGAAACGAAACAGTCTGATTCTTTTTGGTTCGGTTTCAGTTCGATTTCAGTTCCGAATTAAAATCTTGGTCAGGTCTACTTTTTGTGATGTAATAATCCAAACATAATTTAATATCAATTAGTAAATTCAATGAATCAACTATGATGTGAATTTGTTTAATGATTAATAATAATACATGCACAAAGAAGAAAAATACACAATGGATAAAGCCGACAAAAAAGAACTTTGATTTCTAACATTAACATAATATTACATTAATTATGAATTTAAATACACGAAACACACACACTGAGATGAGATCTCAGAAATCATGTAAGGTAGCTTACTTATAACAATATGTACTAGTCCAAATTTCCTTATGAACACAAATACTAAAAGAATTTTGACTCTCAATCTAATTTAATCAATGAGAAAATTAAAAATAGGAGCAGCGTTGCCATGCAGCGTTTGATAATTAACATAAGAAAAGAATAAGGTAATTTATTATTATATATCGATCGACATTTTATAATGGAATAAATGATGTGCAGCATGTGAAATGTTTAGGTGGCTTGCACTCACGTGCGTGACGTTTATTTGTTAATTTTGAATTTCAAATGAAACATTATAATTTTTGAAATTCCGTCGATAGTTAATTTTCACAAAGTTACAACTCTTCAACAAATTGCAACTCTAACATGAATTTTGAAATTAAAAGAAAAAAAAAACTGAATTTCATTCTTTTCTCTTTATAAAAAATTCTTAATAAGTGTTCTATTATTCTCTTTACGAATTCTAGGTTTGTCGTATCCCGTAAGTGATTTGCTAGTATATCCTAAAAGCAAAATTTCAATTGAGAGGGAGAAATAACGCTTTAAGGAAACATATTTGATACGTGGTTTAAGTCTCTAATCCCAAAGATTTAATAACATATACAATAATGATCTAGGTGAATATCGTTGTTCACGCTATAGTTAGCGATACTATGTATTGGGTAATCCACACTATTGAGATGCCGAAGTGTGCAACATGGATCCTTTACATTCAGCACATGATAAGTGGTATCAGAGCTAGCCTTGCACACCTCTTTTGACCCTTTGCAGCCTCATGCGAGTCTGCGCCCTATTGATAAGGGTTATGTGGGGAATGAAGCTGTGGGGATGGTGACCCGGATGATCTGTTATGTTCGTTTTTTAGTATTTTGACACACACACATATATAAAAGTCGAAATTAATCAATAATAATAGAGAGATAAAATTATTGATTAATAAGTATCATCTAATTATTGACTGGATACATTTAGTATGCCCCATAGAAATTTCTCTAATGAGACTGAGAAAAAACATAACAAAAAAATCTTATGCAAAGAAATCAAAGAAAAGAAAGACATCGTTCCTGTCTACAAATTTGAGTCGTGGTTATGTTGTGTGGATATTTTCATATGAATTTCACATTATGCATCTGTTTCCAGTAGATTAATATTTCCTTTTATTTGCTATATGCAACCTTAAAAATTGTAATGTTGCCTTCAGAATATAAAATTATATTATCATTTGGCAACTTGGAGGAACATCTGTTTCATCAATTTTAATTTGTTTTTGTGTTTGTTTGTTTCTGAATTCTGATGTATATTTGTATAAGAGCTATATTCTTATATTATTTTTATTTGCTTTGCATTGATAGTCCATTTGCACGCATTGAAAGTATTCCAAAAAATGAAGCTAACAAAATGAGAAGCCAAACTCTGTCCCCTTGGTAACCTTGGTTTCTGCTTGTACCAGTCTGAAATCTGAATCTGATCAATGTCAGGGCAGTGGAATCCATTCATTCATACGCTGTCGTTTATGGCATGGAATTGGATGTTGGTAACAAGCGAACAGCTCTGCTTGAGGTGTATTTCAAATGTGGGAATGTTGAAAAGCTTTCAAAGTGTTAAATCTAATGATGATTCAAATCGGGGCTAAAACAAGACAACCTCATGTGTGGGGTTGCCCATACTTAAGTCCGCTACCGATCTCATAAATTTTTTAAAAAATAATAATAAAATATTTAGCTCATTATTGCATTACAAAAATAAAATTTAACCACCTTAAAATAAAATTCTGCCTCCGTAATTGGATTGTATGTCATTTTCCACATTCTTGGCACCGGTCAGAATTATTTTGATCACATTGTTAGAATATATAAAGGTCATACCTAGTTTATAATGCTTTCATTATAAACAGAATTTAGGTCTTGATATATCTTATCTTGCACTCGTGTTTATTTTATTATTAAACAGAAAAATTCTTTTTAGAGTTCGAACACGTGACTAAATAAATAGCAAGTTAACACTTGACTACTGCATTAGGCACGTTCTTCAATGTATCATATCGAGCCAACAATGGAGCCTTATGGATGCATGGTTGATTTGGAAGAGCTGGTTTGGTTGAAGAAGGTCATCGTATTATCAGGAACATGGCAATGGAGCCTAATGCAGTTATATTAAGGAGTTTTCCTAAGGGCTTGTAGAAACCATATGGCCAGGTTTCTTTGTCTGGATGATGACCTGAAAAGGCTTCTATTTAAACTATAGCCTGAAATAGGAGCAAACTTTGTAGTTATTGCTGAAACTGATGGTTGCCATGAAGCAGAATTAAGGGCTTGAAGAAAGTGCTGTTGGCGACTTGGTCGCATAAATGGATTTTGATGACGTCAACATGAAAGAAGTCTTTGACGTACGAACACGAAGCAATACAAAAAGTGTCGAAGCATATGGGGTGAAGAGCGAGAATGTGAAGACTAGCGGCAAAACGAAGAAAATGATTAAGAACTTAATATAATTATAAGTGAGTTTATTCAAATGTTTCAAAGCTCTTAGGAATCATACATTTTGCATCACTTGCATTTAAAATGGCTTAGAATGCTAAAAGAATCATTTGCATTTTATTTGCACCAAAATGAACTTCTTGCACAAGTGCATCGGTAAATGATCTTCTAAAAACTATCAAATGGTTGAATTAAACTTCAAATGATATACCATTAGATAGATATGTGTCTCTAGTTTGCTACGGTTCAAACGGAACACAATTCCGATGTATAAAACTTTTTCTAGAGTCATTTTACTACAACATATTCAGATGTGCGTTTTCTGCATACATGTCACATTAGAAAAATTCCATAAAATTCATCTTAATGTTTTTGGAGCTGAATTTTTTACAGAAGCTATATCTATGTGTCTAGTTTATTTAGAAATTTAAGGATCATGATTTGGAATTTTCTAGAGAAAGGTATGGCCAAAATACCAAGTATCGTCAGTCTTGACCGGTCATGCACATACTGAAACCAGGGAGCTCCATGCCGGTCCCCATGCCGGTTTGCTCGCCGGTCCTCATGCCGATTTTGGCTGAGAAAATCATGCTCTCTGGAACCAGGGAGCTCCTCGCCGGTCTCCATACCGGTTTGCTCGCCGGTCTAACGAATAGTTTTTTGAACGTTATATAGTCGTTAGGAGCCGTTGCAAACCTAGACCGGCATGCCGGTCTCCTCGTCGGTTTGCTCGTCGGTTTCGCTGTAAGTTGGGGAATATTTTACATTTTATTATAAATAGGACCCCAACTCATTTGCCCCATGCAAGAAACCTAGAGAGACTTGAAAAACAACCTTCATACACATTCTCTAAGGCAAATAAAGAGTGTCATACACCTTCATATTCATAAACACTCATCCAAGCTCATACACTACATCTCTCCATACATTAAGAAGTGAGCTTAGAACACTTGGATTTGCTCTCACACAATCTTCTTATTATTTGTGAGTGCCTAAGTGTGATTTTAATTCTTTCATATCAAAACACTTGAAATTTGTGAAATCCCATTGTTTGGGTAATTTGTAAAGGTTTGTGAGTGAGCCTACGAAGAAAACTCAAGTTGTAAAGGTTGTGAGTGCACCTACGTATAAAACTAAAAAGTGTAAAAGGTTCGGAGTGCGCCATGGCGAAAAACTCTTGGTTACGAGTCAACCACGGAAAACTCGATTCTAGTGGAAATCTTCAAGCGAGGCTTGAGGGAGTGGACGTAGGCACGGTTTACCGAACCACTATATATCGCGGTGTCGTATTTCGCTTTCCCTATACTTTTATTTATAGCAAGTTTATTTATGCTTATATATATTGAATAGAAAACTTGCATATAGGCTATTAATTGGAATATAGAAAATTTCCTAAAGTCTCCACTTGGTAATAAGAGCTAAAAATAGGTAAAGATTTTTTATTTCCGCATTTATAGATCGATAACCCAATTCACCCACCCCCCTCTTGGGTATAGAGATTGCTTTGTCGCTATTGCTTGTAGGGAATTTCAGTTGGTATCAGAGCGAGGTATTCTCAAGAAAGACTTGACCATCCGAGAATAGATCATGGCATCTATAAGCAACTCGTCAAATCTTGCCGAGGGATTTTCAATGACTAGACCTCCGTTTTAAACCTGAACGGACTACAATTATTGGAAGATGAGAATGCTAAATTATCTCCTTGCCGTAGATCCGCAATCTTATTTGGTCATCACACGAGGTGCAAAAGGACCAACAAAAAGGGATAGCAATAGGGTTGAGATTCCGAAGCCAAGTTTGGAATGGGATAGTGAGGATGTAAAAATAGCCTCACAAAATGCTAAGGCACTCAACCAACTCCTATGTGCCATTGATCGAGAACAAATAAACAAACTTTCAGAGTGTGGAAATGCTTATGATTTATGGAAGTCATTAGAAATGGTCAATATGGGCACAAGCCAAGTGAAGGAATCAAAAATCAACCCGTTCATGTGCGAATTAGACAACTTCAAAATGGAATCCGGGGAAAAAATTGATCACATGATTTCGAGGGTCACTATCATAATCAATCATTTGGCCGCTTTGGAAAAGTCATCGGGACATCGGATCAAATGAAGAAAATCTTGAGATCACTCCCGAAAGAATTTAGAAGCTACACCTCCTCCATTAGAGAAGCAAACGACATAAACACATTGAAGATGGATGATTTGGTCGGCAAATTGCTTGAGTATGAAATGGAGATCAAGATGGATAAAAAAGAGGAAGATGAAGAGAACAAAGAAAAACATCTCCTTGAAAGCAAGAAGAAAAGATGAGTCAAACTCAAGTGAAGAAGAGGATAGTGATGATGAGTTGGCTCAAATAAACAAGAATTCAAGAAGCTCCTCAAATCCGTAAAGCAAAAGGGAAAATCAAATACGGATGAAAAGAAAGAAGAAAAATGGCCACGGAAGAACAAGAAAATTGTGTGTTATGAATGCAACAAACCGGGTCATATAGCTATGGATTGCCCATTGAAGATGATGAAAGGAAAATCAAAGAAAAAGGCAATGAAAGCCACTTCAACTTAGAGCGATAGCGGCTCTAGCTCATCCGATGAGGAAGAAGAGGTTCAAGCTAAAGAAAGAATTAATCTAGCATTTATGGCTATCACGGAAGAGGACATCCGCTTTGAAATTGAAGAAGAAAGCGAAGGAGAAGAGGTACACAATTCTCAAGATTATAATGATTTACTTAATGCTTTTAATAGCTTAAAAGAATTGTGTGATATGCTTAAAAATAAATTGAAATTAGTTAAAAATGAGCATGCTACACTTAAAATTGAACATGCAACTAGTATGGAGAAAATTCATGTTGTAGATAATGAGATTATATGCTTAAAGGCAAAACATGAAAAAGAAATTGCATGCTTAAATGATGAAAATGCATGCTTGAAAGTGAAAAAGCTAGAACTTGAGAATGTCATATCAAATATGCCATCTAGCTCTAAGACATGCGATTGCGAATCGATTTTAAATGAAAATGTCTTATTAAACACAAAGGTTATAGATTTGCAAAACACACTTAGCAAATTCACATTGGGACATAAAAATTTTAACATGCTTATTAGATCCCAAAAATGTGCATTTAAAAGAGAAAGATTAGGATATAGGCCTTACATTAAACGAAAATTTTTGAAAAATTATTTTGTTAAGGCTTCCGATTCTCATGCTAAGAATGTTATAAATGAAAATGTCACATGTCATGCATGTAATAAAAAGGGACGTAAAATTTTTGAATGCATGTATAAGAATGTGATTAAAAATACATGGATTCCTCAAGGGATCAAAACTAACCCCAATGGACCCAAGAAAGTTTGGGTACCAAAGTGTAATTGATAAATTTGTATGGGGAGCTTTGGGAATGGATCTTTAAAGAGAATTGCAAAATTGATCCCAAAGACTCAAAGAAATGAGGAATCGCAACGGTAATAGATAAACTTCGTACTCACGGAAACATTGGTATCGTTTCCTCTAAATTATGTATGTATGCATATTTCAAATTGATATAAATGTTTTGAAGCATACAAAATGATTAGGCAAGTATTCAAACTTCTATTGGTATCGATTTTCATTTGATATCACTAAGTGCCTTAATCATATATTTAAACCCCTATTATATTTCAATTGGTATCACATGAAATTTATTGAGTTAAATGCAATATATGTGATCACTTGATTGAATATGCCTTGCCATATGAACTAATTGGTTGAAAATGAAATGCATGTAAATTAGTATAATCTTAGATGAATATCATGAAATGTATGTATTAGAATATAATTGGCATCATGAAATGCATGGACTTTGATAATTATTTAATTGGTATCATGGAATGTATTGATATATTTTTAATTGGTATCAAATTTGGGGAGAAATCATGCTTAAGATGATCTTAGATTTTAAATGGTATTCATGAGTATTTATCTTTTGAAAAATGCTATTTTATTGCATGAATTTTGATTTTTTATGGCAAAAAGGGGGAAATGCCAAATGGGCATATTTTTTAAATTTGTTATCATTTTTGCACACATCTATTGGTATCTCATTTTAGAACTTAATTTTGCTTCTCCACTTTTTGATAATGTCAAAGGGGGAGAAATCATTAGAAATGAGATTAAAACTTGTTTTACCCTCACCATTGGATTAAGGGGGAGTAAATGTACTAATGTGTTTGTCTAAGTCTTATAGAGCTATTTTGAAGACAATCACACATTGAGGGGGAGCAAAATTGTCAAATTTGGGCCTACGAAGAAAACTCAAGTTGTAAAGGTTGTGAGTGCACCTACGTATAAAACTCAAAAGTGTAAAAGGTTCGGAGTGCGCCTTGGCGGAAAACTCTTGGTTACGAGTCAACCACGGAAAACTCGATTCTAGTGGAAATCTTCAAGCGAGGCTTGAGGGAGTGGACGTAGGCACGGTTTGCCGAACCATTATTTATCGCGGTGTCGTATTTCTCTTTCCCTATACTTTTATTTATAGCAAGTTTATTTATGCTTATATATATTGATAGAAAACTTGCATATAGGCTATTAATTGTAATAGAGAAAATTTCCTAAAATCCCCACTTGGTAATAAGAGCTAAAAATCGGTAAAGATTTTTTATTTCCGCATTTATAGCGATAACCCAATTCACCCCCCTCTTGGGTATAGAGATTGCTTTGTCGCTATTGCTTGTAGGGAATTTCAAGTGCCTGTAGCTTTAAGTTCTAATTTCAACAGCTAGAGGGTCAACTTTCTTTGCAATAGTTTGGATTCCTCTAAATGAGCCGGGGAAAATCGAATTTCAAATTGTTACCATCTTGGTAACAAATAAATCATACCCCCTGTTAAAAAATCGTTAGCATATGGGACAAAAGTGACAGAGGAGGGGCTCAATAAGTCTGACTCTTAAAAACATTATTTGGCCACAGAAGTCCACAAAAACAAACACGAAAAGCTTGTACCCCATTATCTTTACAACAATATTATTTGCACTCCTCAGCACAAGAGTCAGCCCTGATATATTTTCGGGGCTCAAGATTATGTTTACATTTTTTTGAGGCTCTTAGCTATATATCATAATGATTTAATAGAAAAAATTTGGGTCTTTTTTATATTAATTATTTGAGAGTTATAAAAATAAATAAAAATTGAGGATTATGGTGCGCCTCGCCCTCGCCAGCCTAATATATTTAGTGAATTAATTATTTTAGACAAAAACAAAATTTATGTTTTCAAATAGTATTGAGAGAGTACATATAACATGATATCACCAATAATTTTTTTAGTATGACGGAGATATGAGTGACGTGGTATCACTAACAAATTAGTAAATGACATTTAATATCTATTTTTTTAGTTATTTTTTAATATTTTAGCACGTGTGACAATGAATTATTGGATTGTTTCATGGATGACGTGGTACCTCCGTTGTATTGTAGACTCATATTTCTCATCTTTATAAACCCTTGAATCCTTTCCCTTCCAGCTCCAAACCACTTAGCTTCAACTCATGGCTTTATATGCAAGAACAAGACCTCAAAGTATTGGAATATTAGAGCAATGGCTTCTCAAGGCAGCAACAATACTCGTTTGCGGATTCCTCGGTTACTTGGTCTATGATGCAGTGATGTCCACAGCATCTGAGCTGTTGCAAAGATTACTTGTGGTTTCTCCTTTGATTTTGATCATCACAGTTCATTGGCTCTCTTCGGGTAGCCAACTTAGCCTCCCCATTCCAGGGTCTGAGCCTGGTGCCATTCACCGAGCCGGCGGCTCGCCTTGGGGTGTAGCATTTGTTCTTCTGCTTCTTTGCTTTCTCATCACTTACCAACCCTCCATCCATGGCCTTATCTTCTAGCTTATGTACCTCTATCCATTGACATCTATATGTATCTTTAACAAAGTGTATAATGTAGATGGCCTTATCTTCTGGCTTCTCAATAAAATGATGCCAGTTTCCATTATTTTGCAAATCTTTTAATGCTAGAGTTCAAATTTGAAGTCACTAATAAGCATAGCTTGCCACCAAGCTAGGCTATTTAGCTATTTTCATGTACATCATCAGTTTAATTAGGCTAAATTTAGCATTTTTCAACTTCAATTATTGATATGAAAGTTGGTTCCAGATTGCTTTGAAAAATATGAAAGTATTTTGTTTTTGAGTGCTGGGGATGTTGATAAAAAAGCTTAATGATAGAGAGACCACACTAGTAAAATTAAGCTACCAAAATGGTACCAAGGAAGGACCACTGACTCTTCAAAGTCTACTAAACCTGTAATCCAAAATTATAATTATGCTAATGGTAATTATAATTAAAGTCCCTCTCAAACCTCAAGATTCCAAGATGTAGTTCACTTTAAATCCTGTAAAAAGTGATAATATTCCCTTTATCTTTCAACTTTATACTACCGAGAATATACATCCCTTCAAAAAATAATAACAAAATATAAAGGGGGAAAAAATAATTTCAAGATGTTATTGAGGCATAAATATGTTTGAAAAAAATAGAAATTATTGCAATGTAATAAACCACGATTTAAGAAGATAATTTACAAATTTTTTTTTTTTGATGATTTCCTTGGTTTAGAGATGGCAACTTGGCAAGGGTTCGGGGGACGGGTTGAGACTTGATAAACTCTATCCCGTCTCGATGACTCATTTAATTTAGTGTGTTAAATCTTATCGTGACATCTAAAATGTATTGAATATTAGAATTTTTTTCTAAATATTTATTATTTTTATTGCTTTATGCTAATGCATCGGAGTTTGATCCGTCCAGATGACTTCTCGTTCGAACGAAACTTCTAACCATTAGAAAGAGAAGTATCTTGTCTGCTCGTTCAAACCTAGTTGGAATGAAAATATGATACGTTATGATACTTTTCTTTATATGATGTTTTTAGTTATTAGAAGATATATTTTCATTTGAATTACAAATAAAAAATTGTATTAATTGATTTTAAAAGATGACTCTTAAAATTGTAAAGTTTTAATATTCAATTCTAAACTTCTCCTTCCTTCACTACTTCACACATTCTCCTGGTTATTGTCATACAAACATATAACACTAACAAGTAACAACAAACTCCATTATATCCTAAAACATATTTTTATACAATCTCTTATGAGTTATCGATTTTCTAATTAAAGGGAGGAAATATTTTTTGAAAAAGAAATAATCATGTGTCTCACATAATCATATACATTTAAAGTCCCTAAAAGACGTGACTCTGGTGGTGTAGGCCTCAAGATCTCACTTTGAGATCATGAGTTCGAATCAAGTGAGTACGTTTCTTGTAAGAGTCTATGATAGCCGGAAGTTTTACCTCCTCCGCTTAAGCCCGAAAAAGATAATTTAGCGACAGGATTTGCAACGATTCTAAAAAATATATATCTACAGTTAAATTATCCTCATGTTTCTTACAACACCGAATATTTCAATTAACATTTTAACGAATATGTAAATTACTTCACAAAATGACAAGTCCGGAAGTTTTACCTCCTCCGCTTAAGCCCGAAAAAGATAATTTAGCGACATGATTTGCAATGATTCTAAAAAATATATATCTACAGTTAAATTATCCTCATGTTTCTTACAACACCGAATATTTCAATTAACATTTTAACGAATATGTAAATTACTTCACAAAATGACAAGTCCATTCTTGTGTCTAATTAAAAATATACGTGGGATTGCAAGATATCGAATTTGAAGAAAATGCCGTGGATAAACCAACACCGACGGATAATTAAGTCAATATATTTTTATGACAATCTAACAGCAATAACTGATCTGAAGGTGTTTGAAACTTTGATCGGGATTTAAAAAGTCAGCAGCTGAGACAAGACAACCGTACGTGTCTGGTCTGGTGGCCTGGTGTGGTGGAGGTGGTATATCATGTGCCGGATGTATATGTCTTCTCTTTCACATTAGGCGGGTCCCACACAGTTATGGGGCCCGCCTGCTATGAGAGAGATGACATATACACCCGACACATAATATAATTTTCGGGTGGGGTGGGTCGGTGTCCAGCTTTTTCACGTGTGAAGAGTGGCACACGTTTCATCTGACGATTAACACGTGTTTCTTGTCTGACTGACACTATGCTTTCTACATTCAGTATCTGTATTATCTATTGTCCAAAAACAATATTTGTATTATTATTATTAGTATTGTTTTATATAAATTTGGCTTTTGAAGTTATTAAAAGAGACAGATTTTAGCAATTTAAAATTTTTTTCCCTCATTTTCCTTTTTAAATTTACTAATACTAGTAGTTTTTTTAAACCAGACACCCCCCAAAAAAAACCTTATATGCTTAGACTTGAACACTTGCCCTATAATTCGTATAATTAATAATTTGACTCCATTCGTTCTTCCTCCTCGAATATTTTGATGTGTTTTTTTTTTGGTTCATATTCATGGTTCAGCTCAAGGAAGTTTTTAATAAAAAATCAGTAATAAACTCGGCTTCGGAATCTCAACCCCATTGCTATCCCTTTTTGTTGGCCCTTTTGCACCTCGTGTGATAACCAAATAAGATTGCGGATCTACGGTAAGGAGATAATTTAGCATTCTCATCTTCCAATAATTGTAGTCCGTTTCCGGTGTAAAACAGAGGTCTAGTCGTTGAAAATTCATCGGCAAGATTTGACGAGTTGCTTGTAGCGGCCATGATCTATTCTCGGACGGTTAAGTCTTGTAGAGAATATCTCGCTCTGATACCAATTGAAATTACCTACAAGCAATAGCGACAAGCAATCTCTATACCCAAGAGGGGGTGAATTGAGTTATCACTATAAATGCGGAATTAATAAATCTTTACCGATTTTTAGCTCTTATTACCAAATGGGGACTTAAGGTAATTTTCTCTATTCCAATTAGCCTATATGCAAGTTTTCTATTCAATATATATAAGCATAAATAAACTTGCTATAAACAAAAGTATAGGGAAAGAGAATACGACACCGAGATTTATAGTGGTTCGGCCAAAAGTGCCTACGTCCACTCCCCCAAGCCTCGCTTGAAGATTTCCACTAGAATCGAGTTTTTGTGGTTCACTCGCAACCAATAGTTTTCCGCAAAGATGCACTCCAAACCTTTTACAATTTGAGTTTTGTTCGTAGGCTCACTCACAAACCTTTACAACTACCCAAACTAATGGGATTTCATAACCACAAATATTTTTTTTGTTTAAGAAGGTGTAAAACACACTTGGATACTCACAATGATAAAGAAGATTGTGTGAGTTGGTTATCCAAATGTTCTAAGCTCTCTACTAATGAATATGAAGATGCAATATGAGTTTTTTCAAATGTAGAGAGTGTAAAACGATTTGAAGATGGTTATAAACTCTCAATAATGTTTTGACATGATTATATGATGAATATATGTGCAAGATGTGTGTTAGAAGTGAGGAAAATGATGAATTTATAGATTTTGCACAAAACTAGCCGTTTATAGCCGTTTTAAAGTTATGGGACCGGTATGCCGGTCTAACGGCTCAAAAATTGACCGTTGGCACTTCTGGAACCGGTATGCCGGTTACAGAGACCGGTATGCCGGTTTTGAGACCGGTATGCAGACCAGTCAAGACTGACAGCACTCGGTATTTTGGCCACAACTTGCTCTAAAAAAATTTCGGGTATTTCGGGTGTGGTGGGGTCGGTGTCCAGCTTTTTCACGTGTGAAGAGTGTCACACGTTTCATCTGACGATTAACACGTGTTTCTGTCACTGACACTATGCTTTCTACATTCAGTATCTGTATTATCTATTGTCCAAAAACAATATTTGTATTATTATTATTAGTATTGTTTTATATAAATTTGGCTTTTGAAGTTATTAAAAGAGACAGATTTTAGCAATTTAAAATTTTTTTCCCTCATTTTCCTTTTTAAATTTACTAATACTAGTTTTTTTTTTTTAAACCAGACACCCCCCCCCCCCCCCCCCCAAAAAAAACCTTATATGCTTAGACTTGAACACTTGCCCTATAATTCGTATAATTAATAATTTGACTCCATTCGTTCTTCCTCCTCGAATATTTTGATGTGTGTCAAGACTGACAGCACTCGGTATTTTGGCCATAACTTGCTCTAAAAAATTCCAAATCAAGATTCGTAAATTTCTACGTAAACTCGACACATAGATCTATCTACTGTAAAAATTTCAGCTTCACAAACATTAAGATGAATTTTATGGAATTTTTCTAATGTGACATGTATGCAGAAAAAACACATCTGAACTTGTTGTAGTAAAATGACTCTAGCAAAAGTTCTATATATCAGAATTGTGATCGGTTTGAACCGTAACAAACTAGAGACACATATCTATCTATTGGTATATCATTTGATGTTTAATTCAACCGTTTTCTAGTTTTTGGAAGATCATTTACCGATGTACTTAGGCAAGAAGTTCATTTTGGTGCAAATAAAATGCAAATGATTCTTTTAGCATTCTAAGCCATTTTAAATGCAAGTGATGCAAAATATATGATTCCTAAGAGATTTGAAACATTTGAATAAACTCACTTACAATTAGTTTTAGCTCTTAATCATTATCTTGATTTTCATCTTACTTGGCTCTTACTTCTTTGTTCTCTTGATCATCTTATAACTCATTTTAGCTCTTGACCACATATGCTTCGACACTTTTTGTATTGCTTCGTTTTGCACGTAGAAGTCTTCTTTTGATTTGACGTCATCAAAATCCATTTATGCGACTAAGTCGCCAACAATCTCTCATTTTTTATGATGGCAACCCCTTAAAATTTGTTAATACTTGTGAGCTTCAAGGAGTCCAAATGTTGACGATTTTGCTCCCTCTCAATATAAGCTCCCCCTCAATGTGTGATTGTCTTCAAGATAGCTCTATAAGATTTGACAAACACATTAGTACAATTAATCCCCCTTAAACCAAAGGTGAGGGCAAAACAAGTTTTAATCTCATTCTAATGATTTCTTCCCCTTTGACATTATCAAAAAGTGGAGAAGCAAAAATTTAAAATCAAATGAGATACCAAATACATATGTGCATAAGATAATGATACCAAAAAATAAAAAAAATATGCACATTTTGGCATTTCCTCATTTTTGCCATAAGATGTAAAAATCATTTATAATGCAATTTTCAAAAGTTAGATTCCAATGAATACCATTTGAAATATAATATCATCTTAAGCATGATTTCTCCCAAATTTGATATCAAATAAAATAAATCAATACATTTCATGATACCAATTAAAGTTTTATATCAATGATTTCAATGCATATTTAATGATTGTCTTCTTATAAATATGATATCAATTAATAAACAATCAAAATCCATGTTTTTCATTATATCAATGGAAACTATGTTAATATACATGCATTTCATTTTTATTCAATTATGTTACATGGTAAAATCATATTCAATGCAAAATCAATCAAATAATCACATACATGTAATTTAACTTAATAAATTCAATGTGATACCAATTGATATGAATAAGGGGTTTAAATGTATGATTAAGGCATTTAATGATATCAAATTAACAATTGATACCAGTAGAAAGTTAAATACATTGCCTAATCACTTTGTATGCTTCAAAAAATATATAACCAATATGAAATATGCATACATATGCAAATTAGAAGAAACGGTGCCAATGTTTCCGTGAATACGGAGTTTACCTATTACTGTTGCGATTCCTCATTTCTTTGAGCATTTGGGATCAATTTTACAATTCTCTTTAAAGATCCATTCCCAAAGCTCCCCCTACAAATTTATCAATTACATTTTGGTACCCAAACTTTCTTGGGTCCATTGGGGTTAATTTTGATTCCTTGAGGAATCCATGCATTTTTAATCACATTATTGTACATGCATTCAAAAATTTTATGTCCTTTTTTATTACATGCATGACATGTGTCATTTTCATTTATAATATTCTTAACATGAGAATCGGATGCCTTAACAAAATAATTTTTCAAAAATTTTCTCTTAATGTAAGGCCTATATCATAATCTTTCTCTTTTAAATGCACATTTTTGGATCTAATAAGCATGTTAAAATTTTTATGTCCCAATGTGAATTTGCTAAGTATGTGTTGCAAATCTATAACATTTGTGTTTAATAAGACATTTTCATTCAAAATCGATTCGCAATCACATGTCTTAGAGCTAGATGGCATATTAGATATGGCATTTTCAAGTTCTAGCTTTTTAACCTTTAAACATTCATTTTCATCATTTAAGCATGCAATTTCTTTTCATGTTTGGCCTTTAAGCAAATAATCTCATTATTTAAAACATGAATTTTATCCATACAACATGCATGATCATTTTTAAGTATAGCATGCTCATTTCCAACTAATTTCAATTTATTTTTAAGCACATCACACAATTCTTTTAAGCTATTAAAAGCATTAAGTAAATCATTATAGTCTTGAGAATTGTGTACCTCTTCTTCTTCGCTTTATTCTTCACTTTCAAAGTGGAAGTCATCATCCGTGATAGCCATGAATGCTAGATTTGTTCTTTCTTTGGTTTGGACCTCCTCTTCCTCCTCGGATGAGCTAGAATCGCTATCGCTCCAAGTTGAAGTAGCTTTCATTGCATTTTTCTTTGATTTTCCTTTCATTCTCTTCAATGGGCAATCGGTAGCTATATGACCCGGTTTGTTGCATTCATAACAAATTATTTTCTTGTTCTTCCGCGGTCATTTTTCTTCTTTCTTATCATCCGATTTTGATTTTCCCTTTTGCTTTACGGATTTGAGGAGCTTCTTGAAGTTCTTGTTTATTTGAGCCAACTCATCATCACTATCACTTGAGCTTGAGCTTGAGTCGTCTCTTCTTCTTGCTTTTAAAGCCAAGGACTTCCTTGTTCTTTTCTCATCTTCCTCCTTTTTATCCATCTTGATCTCCATTTCATACTCAAACAATCTTCCGACTAAATCATCCATCTTTAAAGTATTTATGTCGTTTGTTTCTCTAATGGAGGAGGTGTAGCTTCTAAATTCTTTCAGGGGTGATCTCAAAATTTTTTTTACTTGATCGGATGTCCCGATGACTTTTCCCAATGCGCCCAAATGATTGATGATAACCGTAAACCTCGAAATCATGTGATCAATTTCTTCCCCAGATTCCATCTTGAAATTGTCCAATTCGCACATGAACCGGTTGATCTTCGATTCGAAATCATGGACTATACGCATTGCTTTCTATTAGCTTAATTAATTTCTCTTGCAGTGTTTGAGGTTTGAAAAAAAATCTTACATAAATTAAAAGGTTTAACGAATGGAATGAGACATATGGTGTACACATTTATCAACCACCAAGTCAATGATGTATATAATTTTAATGGTCAAAAAGTTAGGTTCAATCTTACCAGAAAAATATATTGATAAAAAAAAAAATTAAGAAAGAAAATCTTGGATAATGCATACCCACTAATGAGTGTGTGTTTGTAGAGGATTGGCCAAACTAGTCAATATTTGCAAATTTTCTACCTATGATTGACTGTTCATGATAAATAAGTTGATGCTAATTTAATTTTTCATTATAAATAAGAGAGGAGAGAGAATTGCTTTTACAAAATATCGGCTACCGTATTTACATTAGATTTGCATTCAATGTTGAATTAAATTTTATATTCAGTATTTTTTTAATAAATTATTATTTATAATTATTAAATAATAATTTAAATTAATTGAATCATAATCGTATATCATTGTTAATAAAACATGTATAACAACACATTATGAAAAATCAAACATAACTCAACTCATAATCTAAATTCATTCAAATTTGTTATATTTGATATTGTGGTTTAATTATTACGGTCTACAAAGTGTTTAACCCCTTAAAATAGTGATACCGATTTTAAGTTATTAATTTCATTCAGAGGTGGCACTAAAGAGGGTTGACACAGACAGTTATCTGATTCCAAAATTAAAACATCAAATCTAAAAAAAAAATCATTTTAATTTTTAATGTATAATATAGTTTTTATATTTTTTTAATCTATTGATATGAATCTATTTTAAGAAAAATCTCTTACGCGTTTTCATGTTTTCTATGGAGGATGTGAAAGTGTGTTATAATAATGCTCCCAACAAGTCACCTCTACATTGATTCCATTTTTTTTACTATTTACTCATATATTAATTGAAAAATTAAAATAATTATAACAACGATTACAAAACTGGGAGGTAAAAAAATTAAAATAAATGACACGTATAGTTCTATTAGTCTGCCAAAAATGAAAAATAATAATAATAATAATAATATAATAATAATAATGTGCCTCGACATAATTAAAAGGAAAAACAAAAAAATATATTTGCCGACTATCAAAACAGTTGTAGCACAACAAGAAGAATTAGAGGAGAAATACTAGTCCTACATTTGGAAAATTAGTAATGCAGTGTCTATCTTTTCATCATTATATAATAGGATTTAATTATTTTTTTCCACAAATTTCTAGTGGCCCCTATCTAATGTATAATTAAAAGGAAACAGGTCAAAAGAAAAGAGAGAGAAGAGAAGATGAAATTTGGACACTAGTGAATGTTGTTTGATAACATATTAACATAGAAGCCTTTTTTTTTATTGAAATATTACAATCTATAAGTTTTAGAAACTTAAATCCATTTAGAGTTTAAATACATATATATTATAGGGATAATTATCAATTTTACCGTCAAAGATTGGTTAAAATATAGTCAAATTCAAAAACTTTTAAAATGTCCAGTTTTCCACCTAAGTTCAAAAAATGTTCAATTTTCCACCCATATATTAACAACATTAGAATATTGCTGACGTCATAAGAGTATTTCGATCATTTGATAACGTCATGATAGAAAAACTGAATACTTTTTGAACTTTGAGTGAAAAACTGAACACTCTTTAAATTTCGGTGAAAAATGTACACTTTAATAGAGGTTGATAAATTTCAAGTGAAGAATTAATTTTCAAGTGTTTATATATTAAAAAAATTGAAAATCGGTCTCTATCGATCCTTTTGGGTTAGGATTAAGTTCTCTAATGATTATATGTATGGATGACAGTTATATCTGAAAAAATCTGGATCCGCACTAAAAAGATGTGAAACGGGATTTAGATTTCTCAGGTATGCACGGATCTAGATCCGGATTGGTTTGACTAAATTACTTATGGAGTGTAAATGAATGAGAAAATATAATTTTGGCTATAAAAATGACAAAAACAACTTATATATGACAAAATATATATTCGAATATACATCGATCCGGATCCAGATCTGCATTACATTTTTGGGATCTGGATAAGGTATTACCGGTGCGGATTTTCGAATATCCAAATTCGTAAAAAATATCCCTTTTTGTATTTTTTTTAAATAAGTTAATTAAAATAACATTTATAATTTAAAAAAAAAATGTCAAATTTAACTTCTAAAACAACATTTATAATTCACAATCTATACAAAATAATATAAATATAAAAATATAAAAAATTATAAAATAAAAAAGTTAATTATATTGTTTCCAGATCATGATGTTATTTTTTTATAAATGCATATCCGGAATAACTATCATCCTTAGATATAATTATTGCATATATTAATTTTTACCCCCAATTAAAATGATAGATGAAATAAAAATGTCTATTAAAATATTATATTTTCATTCGAAATTTAAAAAGTGTTCCCTTTTCTACTCAAAATTTAAAAAAAAAATGTTCACTTTTCCACCATAATGTTATTAAATGATCGAAATATCCTTTAATAAAATTCTAACGCAGTTAATATTTAAGTGGAAAAGTGAATATTTTTTAAACTTCGGGTGGAAAACTGAACATTTAAAAAATTTAGAGTTTCACTGCACTTTAATCAATCTTTATATATAAAATTGATAATTTCCCTATATTATAATACAACCATAGCAGGTTCGAACCCCTATCCTTACCTTTGATGAGGACATGTCTACTATTAGGCTAGATATGCAAGCAGGGGTGGTTCAAGTTTTGTTGAGTCTTTAGGTAAAAAAATTTAACGAGATCTTGTTAAATTAAAAATATTTTAATAAAAAGAAAATAGTTATTTTTGTTTTTAAAATAAGAAAGAGCAAAATAAATATTTATTAAAATATAATAATTGTAAAATTTTATATTATAATTAACTAATCAAATAGAGAAAATTTATTTTCTTAAAATAAAATTAATAATAATTTTATAATACGGTTAAATATATATATATAAAATTTTATAACATCTTATATTTAAATGAAATCCTAAACCCTAAGCGATCGCCTAAATTAATTAATGGTGGAAGATTATGATACAAGATTATGCACCTATGTATGCAAGTGACACATGGAAGCATACTTACAAAGAAGCATTAATAAGAAAGAAAGAAAAAATAAAAAATTCCTCCTTTTAAATACTCTATAAAGCACTACACTATCAAACAAAATAATCCATCATCAAAACTCTCAAGTGGAAAGATTATGATACAAGCAAAATTAAAAAGTAACAATTAACATATATATGCGGAAACAGTGGCAAAAAACCTGGAGAATTCTATATATAATTATAATTATAACATCTTCATAATTAAAACCAGCCTCTAATGACGCTCATAGAAACATTACAATAATAAAATTAACTCACTTAATAACACTAAATATTTACATTACAAAACTTAATCAATCACTTAGTAATCAAAGGGAACCAACGTTCATGCAAAGAAGACTGATGAGAAACCATGAACAAAAGCAACACAAGCAAGGCAGCAACTCCCCATGGTGACCCTCCAGCTCTGTGAAGTGAATCTTGCTCAGTCGGAAACGGAACAAAGTACGGAACGCTGCCGGATAAGCAGTGGATGATGAGCAACAGAAGGAGAGGAGATATCATGAGGTAAAATTTTACTTGGTTGATGAAATCTTCAAACACGGACTCATAATTTATATACCATGAAAGCCCTAATACGAAGAACAGAATGAGCATGAAGAAGAAGAGGTGAAGAGGAAGAGAGAAGGAGTAAATATAATCTAAGTATGAAGAGTTGTTGTATCTAGCCATGGCTCTGCAAATTTTTGAAAGCTTGGAATGAAATGAAACTCTTTGATATATTTTTTTTTTTGCTTTTCTAGAATGAACTGGTTTGTGTTTTGGAGTAAGAAAGTAGTGAACATGGCTTTATATAGGAAGTCAGCTTAGATATTTAGTTAGGTAGTGTTATTTGTTGAAAATTAATTTTTTTAGTTTGTTAATGACAATGACATTGGGTCCCTAATGATTTTGATTTTCTTAAATAAAGACGCAGTTTATTTATTTGTATCAAATAGGTTCATAAGCCTAAGCCCTTTGATAGATAATGAGACTAAAAAACCCTTTCAATATTGGATATAGACCATGTAACTTTCCATAGAAGGGTATTTATAAGTCATTTTGAAGAAATATCAGGATCTATTTCATACAAATTAACAAGGTTTATCCTTTCCTGAAAACCTGTACAAATGTAGGGACCTATATGTAATTTTTTTTATAAAAAAATTGTTCTTAGCAAAGTAAGTGAAAGCACGCACTGGTTTAGGTCCACTAAAATGTTTGAAAAGAAAAGAAAAATAATTGAAATATTCTAAAAGATTCAATAAAAATTAAAATTTTGGGAGTCTTTTCTATGCTCAATTAGCTTATTGATTGCCATGTGTAGGGAAATGAAATTTCAATACCCAACAATTACAAAAGATTTGTTTATTTTATTTATTTTGTGTGGCTATATTTGGTTCATATTTTAATGAAGGATTATGATTATCCATTTAATTTTTTTTCCTTTCATTTTTATTCTTTTTAAAAAGTTGAAACCCTTCAATCCTCTTTTATCACTTTTTTTTTTGGGGGGTTATAGTGAATTTTTTATCTCTTAAGGTCAGATCTCCTTAGCCCCGAAGGAATGCTACATTATTATTGGCAATTTTGCACCACATGCATGCATGCCACAGGAGGAGGATGTATTATTAATATTAGCAATTTCATTAATTAAATTAATCTTAAAGTTTTAAACTTATATTAAAAAAAACAAAAGACCAAATAATAGAGGAATATTTAAATATGTGTGTAGCTTTCTTTATTTGCTCAATAGTATTCTCCCTTTTGACGATGCATCAAGATACTTCCAAGGTGATGATAATTTTAAATGGTTGAGTTTTGTAGCTGTAAAGTTATCGACCAATGATGACGCGCCACATCCCACCGACTATGAATTGAAACGTGGAAAGATGAAAGAGAATATATATAAAATTTATATTTAGTATTGAGTTTAATTGTACTATAATTTTTATAATATTCTACCATATGCGTGCATTAATAATAATCAATGTTTAAAATTTAATTATTTATAAATTTTTATTTAATAATTAATAATTATTATTTGTACAAAATTTAGCACAAAAATCAACTCAACACTGAATAATATTCCGTCCATATGCGAGGGTTTAGTGAAGGAATATTATTAAAAGGGGAACATGTTATTGAGAAAGTTGAATCTAGAGATTGTGGTCCTTTTGTCACTTTTGTTTACCATTTTCTATTTTATAGACTTCAATGGGCGTGATTTGATAATGTAGGGTTAAAGATCTCATTTTGAGGTTTTTGATTCGAATCCAGATAATGCGTTTATTGTAAGAGTTTGAGACAACCGATGGTTTTATCTGATCCGTTTAAACCCAAAAAAGATGATTTGGCCGCGAAGTTTCCAACGATTCCAAATATACATACATATTATATATCTCTATTTTATGACTGTGAATGAAGCTAACAAACGAAAAAGAAAAGCATATTCCTATTTATTATTTCTATTATTTATGCTTCTTAGATTGCTTCATGGTCAAGTGGTGACATGTGCATAGAATAAGGGAAAACACACTTTTTGTGACATGCCAAGGGATTTGAATATAAGTGTTCCATTGATTGTGATGCCAAGTGTTCGAAACAAACGGTAAAAATTATTATTATGATTATTTTTGAATTGGTCGGTTAAGATTAAGTATGAGAATATACTTTTTTTTTTTTTTTTGAATTGTTGGAAACCCAACTGTCAAATATCATTTTCGAGCTTAAGCGGAGTAGGTAAAACTCTGGGCTGTCTCAGATTCTTACAAAAAACGCACTTCATTAATTCGAATCCAGGACTTCAATGTGAGATCATTAACTATATATCATCAAACCACGGCCCTTGGGGACTAATGAGAATATACATAATTTTGTTACTTATTGATTTTTTAGCCGATAATATTTGCACAGTTGTCACCTATAATAATATCAACTATAACTTCAACCAGTTTTTGGGATATGGATATCCATTTCATATCTAAATCCAAAATAGTGGGTTTTGGGTTTCATCTCTCACCGATGGTGGCGTTAAGAGAATAATTTTTTTTATATAATTATTAATCTTAATTTCAAGAAATAAGATTGATATGATATCTTTGAGTATTTATATATAAAAATGATAAAATAGTGATAAAATTAATTTTGGAAATTATAAAGTAATCCATTATGACCTAAGCCAATAACTTTTGTAACATCAACTGATCAGGTGTGACATAGACCACCATAGCTTAATCTTCTCCCAAAATAATGATTATTAATGACTAATTATTTATTTGATCGCCACTTGCCCCATTTCTTGACTAAATTTTAAGCTAAAATATCATAATGACTATAACTATTTGGCACTTGGTCCACTTAAATCATCAGCTTATCAATAATTACATGATTGATGATGAACTCATAGAATATATTTTTGTATTTTTTTTTTAATTCTTCATAGTATGCGAATTTGGTGTCCTCCCATTAGCAAGCATGAAACTAACATGATTTTTATGACCCAGTTTTGGAGATATTCATTCCTCAAAATAGCACAGGTGGCATCCTATCAATACCCATTATAACTTTAATCAATTATCTGATATTTTTAATAAAGTAAAAGTTTTAAATTTTAATCAATAGCCCAGAGTGTTATTAACTTTCAGGCAGGCCTTTGATGATTTTTATTGTAAATTTTATGTTGGAAAAAATATGTTATTATTGTTGAAATGTGAAGCTTCAGAGTTTGTTAAATCAACTTGGTTCAGAGCTAATGGGCAATGTGTGACAACATATCGGTTAATTAAAATTCCGTTTGATATAATTTTTTAAATATAAATTTTTAAGTAGAATTTTATTAATAGAGTTTTTGATAAAAAAAAAATTTAAGTGATTGGTTGTGAATGTGAGCTTTTATTAAAATATATAAAATTATTTTATTTGACAGGTTTTTTAAGTTGTATTAACACGCTCAAAAATGTGATTATTTACTCTTAAGTATAAAAGTGTCGAAGTAATAAAATAACCGGTAAGTCTGGAGTCGATCCACATGAAATAGATTTAATAGGATAAAATAATAATTCAACTAATAAAATAAAATACTAGGGTTAGGGGATCCACTCTTTATATTTCAAATATAAAATAATTTTTACTTTTTATAAAATATAAATTATAATTATTTCTCAATCAATTTATTTCATTACTATCAGGTATTAATTATACCAACATATGTAATTCGTCATGTTGAGAATTAGTCATACCAATGTACTAAATATGTCAAAACATATAAAATCAGCCATAAAAGCGGTGATAACATTTGTCTATATCAAGTCATGCCAATGTACTTAATTATGTCAAATATATAAAACTAGTCATATAGGTGGTACTGTATTGTCTATAATTAATCCAGATCTTTAATAGTCCACTCTCTGTCATTTATGAGATTCAAGTATTATCTGTGTCAATCGAGGACTGTCTACAGCTAGTCAAGAGTCATAAATAAACTAGAAAGAGTATGAACTTTATTTGAAAAATTATCACAATTTACGAAATATAATATAAATAAAAATTACATATTTTTTCATACCAAAAATTTCAATTGAGCTTTGCAATTGCAATTGTTTTTCAACTTTCGGGGGAAAGCAATTGAATTATTTAATTTTTTTTATGTTTTCTTATTTCCATTCTTTTATGTTTTTGTTTTTTTCTATTTTATTTTTTTCTACTTCATAATTATTTGATTTGTCATTGCATGCAAATAATTTACATGCAATAACAAATTCTCCACCTTTCCACCGAAAGGTGGAGAGAATTTTTTTTTTTTTTTTTTGTTTTTTTTATATCTTTAAATATTACATATAACACACTTTAGATTTTTCATCAATTTCGACTTTGAAGACTTCAGAATTAGAAATTTTTGTCAACAACAAAGTTGTAGATATTTGAATCTTCTTTTATCTAGAACTAGAATCGCCTCAATCCGATATCAGAGTAAAATATTATGGCTGAAATACGAACATTGCATAAGGTTGAAATTTTTGAAGTTGTACATTGTTAGAACGCCCTACTAAGTTTCTGACCTTCAAAATCCAAATGTCAAATCCATTTTATAGATATGCATCCAAAGTATTATTTCACCTATATAAAAGATAAAAATCACAATAAACATAAATATGATTATTATTTAACAAATGTGCTAAATTAATGGGATTAATGAAATTATAAGTGTAAAATTATTAGTTTCTCTTTTATTAAATCTATAATTTTTGATACTCATCACACCCCCCAACCAGTTTATTACTAGTCCCTAGTAATTTAAGCGAAAACTTAAAAGAGAAATTCATATCTAAGTTAATAATTATTATTTTTTCTTTCTAAATAATCAAATAAGTAAATTCTCATGTATTCTTTTACCATTCGTCCATGCACTCATAAAACAAAGTATCAATCAATTCATTGTACCCAGAATATTCACATGTTTTTTTGAAAAATGAATAATACTTTTGTCCTAATGTTATATTAGAATTCACACAATTTGGCAATGCGAATTTATTTATAAATACAAAAATATTTTTTGTAATAATAACACCTCTTCAATCCTTGTAACGAGCTTTGGCCAGTGACTCTCAGACCAGTTGGCCTTAGGGCGTTAGGTATTAAGACACCCATTCGGACTTAATTGCTCGGATCTCAGATGTAAAAAAAAAATGTCTGATTTCCTTAAGCTTTATCTTTAACCCATGTAACGAGCTTTGAGACAGTGACTCCTAGACCAGTTGGCCTTAGGGTACTAAGTAATAAAACACTAATACAGACTTAATTGCTCGAGTTAGAGAGATTTTGGAATCGAACATATTCACACATTTTTTTCTTTTTTTTTAACTTTAGCTCTACTGTTTTACGTGAATAATCACTACTTGCTGATGTAAGATGTCTGGTTACTAAGTAGAAGCTTGATTAGTTTTTTTTTTGATTTATTTATTTTTTTAAAAATAAAAACACAAACTCCATTGCTTTTAGACGCTGCCTTCAACAAACTAGAGAACTGAATATTACAAATTTTCACTTTCAACCCATGATTATATGTTTCCATGTATGTTGATAATACTTGTCAAATGAGCATGTGAAAATCAAATTTAAACAATTTCATAGAGAATTCACAAATTTAAATGATTCAAAAGGAAATAAACAAAAATAACTTGTTACGAATTACATTAAAAACAAGAATAATTTTTTATTTTTTACATACAAAACAAAATAATTTTTTTTTAAAAATAAAATAAAACATTCTAATCAATTATCCCATCCCCAACCAAATTGAGGCATGTTCCCCAATATCTAAATAAGAAGAAGTAGAGTTTAGAAGACATCACCTGATTCGTGTGCTATTGACAATTGAATCTACAACACTCTTACTAAAAAGAAAGATTACAGCTAAAAAAAAAAAAATTAAAATGTAGTTGTGATTGTGGCTCACATCTTCCTTTGATTTTATGTCCAGTAACGGCTTGAACGCCCTCTATGGGTCGGGGATATGCTTCCCATCCAATTTTCTTATAAATCGGCAAACAAGATCTTTTAAAGTCAGATTCCCGATATTATAATTTAGCAAAGTGATGGTTTATATATATATACACACACAAAAACAACAAAAATATAAAAGATTTTTTTTTAAAACACACAAAACAACACAAAAGTGAAAAAATACAATAATGTTAAATTAGTACTATATCTATTAAATTTTATTCTCCGACAACGGTGCCAAAAACTTGACACGCTCAAAAAATGATTCTTTACTCCCAAGTATAAGAGCGTTGAAGTAATAAAATAACCCGATAAGTACGGGTTCGATCCACATGAAGTAAATTTAATAGGATAAAATAATAATTCAACTAATAAAATAAAATACTAGGGTTAGACGATCCACTCTTGATATTTCAAATATAAAATAATTTTTACTTTTTATAAAATATAAAATATAATTATTTCCCAATCAATTTATTTCATAATTATCATTTATTAATTATGCCAATATATGTAATTCGTCATGCCAAGATACTAAATATGCCAAAATATATAAAACCAACCATAAATGCGGTGATAATATTTGTCTATAACAAGTCCTGACAAGGTACTCAATTATGCCAAAATATATAAAATCAGACATATAGGTGGTACCATATTGTCTATAATTAATACAGATCTTTAATAGTCCACTCTATCTTATTTATGAGATTCAAGTATTATATGTGTCAATCGATGACTGTCTACAGCTAGTCAAGACTCCTAAATAAACTTGAAAGAGTATGAATTTTATTTGGAAAATTATCACAATTTATAAAATAT
>SKCR01011711.1:0-53512 GCA_019454045.1 Zanthoxylum bungeanum
TGTCATTCAAAGGAATATATAGACAGTTGACTGTTCAAAAGAGGGAAGTTGTTTTATATAGACAATTTAACCTGGGTTTGAATGCCAGATGCAGCTAATAGGAAGCCAGTGAAATAATGTTTTTATGGGTCAATTAACATCATTCTGATCTTAGTAGATATAATGATAATCTTATCATAGAAGTCTTCTCAATTACATGAAATTTTGTATTTGGTTGCTGTATCTGTATTCTCTCTCGGTTGTTATATTGGCAAAGCATAATTTATGATCATTATAAACTTAACTTGAAAATGGCATCTAATTTTCATTTATTGATGATTCTTTCTTTCACTGCACAGAAACTGAAAGCAGACTAGTTTCCTTAGTTATCATTTTACATTGAAATGATGAAAAGAAGATTGAAGGTGTTGTGTACAATAATCTTAAGGTTCTGCTTTCCCTGTTGTGTCCTCATCAATAACCTTCAGTGGTTCTGGCTTGTGTTTTTGCTGATGAGCCATATCATATGTTGCATGGAGGCCGAAGAAAAAATAGTAAACCAGCATTACAATTGTGCAGACTCCAAATCTTATAAAAGCTCCAGACCCCAGAGATCCCATGAGAAAGATATTTGTTGCAATCGACAAGGATGGAAGCCATGGAACTAGGGGAACCCCCCATGTTTTTGGGGTTCTCTGCTGAGGCAGAAGCACTGATATCCCCAAAGTTCCCAAGAACCAAAGAGGAACCGTGATGGCATATCCAACCCAACCACTGGGCTTTAAACCCCAGTAAGCTGCTGTTCCCGCTGAGGAAGCAATAATGATCAGGAGGAAGATTACAAGCGTCAAGAGGTTTTTCTGTGGTGTTATTTCTCTCGCATAGTATCTCCTCACAAGAAGCGCGACAGCCATCATCATGAAGACAAAGAGTGTGCTTAGTGATAACAAGGATGACAGGACATCTAAGCCTGAAAAGAAAGCAATGAGCGCACTTGCAATGGCAATAAGAAGGGTGGCGTTTATTGGTGTTCCGGTCTTTGGATGAACAAGAGCAAACCATGGTGGGATCATGTGGGCTCGTGCAATATGAGTGGTATACCGGCCCTGTCCAAGCGCCCCTACCAGAAGAACAGTGGTCATCCCCTTAAGGGCACCAAGAGCTACCAAGTATTTTGCCCATTTCATACCCACTCTCTGAAACGCAATAGAATAAGCTGCATTTGGATCTATATCCGTGTATGGCTGCATCATGCTTAGTGCAAGTGCCATCAAGCAATATATCACAGTGATGATAGACATTGATCCAAGCAACCCAATTGGTATGTCTCTTGATGGATTTTTAGTTTCTTCTGCCATTGTAGCAATATTGTCAAATCCTCCATAGGCAAAGTAAACAACTGCTGCTGCTTTGAAGATTCCCTCTGGCCCGAAAGGCAAAAAGGGTTTCAGATTTGAAGTGTCAGCATGAGCAAACCCTGCAATTATCACAAACAAAATTACTATGGTGTTAATTGCAGATGCTATCCAATTCAACTCAGAAGTTTTCCTTGTACTGATCATTGCAATTGTTGCAGATATTGCTAGAACTGCAACGGCTATTGGGTCCAGGAGATTATATCCTTCTCTGAGATTTGTGTGGATGCGTAATGAGTTGGGTTCCCGGTTCAAGAGACTTGTGAAGTACGAAGTCCATGCTCTGCCAACTGCTGCACTTCCAACAATACTTTCAAGAAGTATGTTTCCAGCTGTGATGAATGCTGCAAAGTCTCCCAACTCAATTCTGAGATAAGCAAATGACCCACCTGCTACTGGGATTTCTATAGCAAATTCCGTGTAGCAGAAGACAGAGAGCATTGCTGAAACACCTGAAGCAACATAAGATAAGACGATGGCTGGTCCAGCGTGTTCATGAGCTTCCTGGCCAGTGAGCACAAAGATGCCAGCTCCAATGACCGCACCAAATCCGAACCAAGTGAGATCCCACCAGTTTAGGCAACGTTTCATGTCGTTCTCACTCTGTTTCCGAAGTTCTCCAATCTCATTTGCATCGCGTGATCGGCTAATGAGACGGTCCTTGAACCGAAAACATGTCTGTGATAATGCATATTTGTAGTTGCCCCAGCTCTGGAAGGATTCTTCTGGTAAGAAATCTTGTTTGCTCCATCTCCAATAACCCCTTT
The DNA here is from genome assembly GCA_019454045.1 of Zanthoxylum bungeanum. Taxonomy (NCBI): domain Eukaryota; kingdom Viridiplantae; phylum Streptophyta; class Magnoliopsida; order Sapindales; family Rutaceae; genus Zanthoxylum; species Zanthoxylum bungeanum. Next base: position 2,162 of record SKCR01011711.1, read on the forward strand.
CCTGAACCTCAGCAACTTGTTCTCCTGTGGATCCCATTACTGATTTCTCACAAATCCTTGTATTTCTTAGTTGTAGGAACTTGATTTCTGAGCAATGTGAGCTCTTCTTTAATAAATCTTATCATCAATTATTGTCCATTAGCTCATTGGCATCGTGCTCATTTAAGACTTTGACGTTGAAATTTGAGGCCATATATGTCACTTCAGTGATTTTGGATGTTTGTGACGATGTTTTTTTTTTTTTTTAAAAATAGTTGAAAATCGGTCGTCAAATCATATTATTTCAGGACTTAAACGAAATAAATAAAATTTATGATCATTTCAGATTTTTATAAAAAAGACGTATTATTTAATTCGAATCCAAAACTTAAAGATCAAATCCTGAATTATATATCATCAAATCACACTATTAGAAACGTCTCATACGATCACTTGGCTGATAATAATTTGCAAATTTGCTTTCTCATGAAATGTAAAGATTCCACATCTTTCCGCCTGTCCTTTTTGTTGAATATTCCGATGATTCCTTTTTCGTAATTATATGAGATAATTCTGTCTTTACCCTTCATAAAATACAATAAAAATTTGTTTGATTATACTTTGCTTTGGCAATATAATATCATGGGTCGCGTCATCCTTCTCTTATCAATGATTCTTGTCCGTCGTCTAATATATAATTTGAAATGGTATAAAAAATTTGTAATTTCCGTTTATAATGTTTATTATTAATAATTTTGTGTCGTTGTTGAACGCTTATTCAATAAAATCTTATCTTATTACTTATAACTAACTGGTCTATTTTTTGTACACTCTTCTTCACCTATGACCCACCCACTTGCATTTTGTCAAATGACGAGCGGGTAGTCCCTTCCATCGAGAGTGAAATTTTTGTTTGGTTTCATTGGCATGGACAACAACTACTTTTTGGATCAGTACTATTTTTTTTATGCTCGAGTTTTTTCCCACGTGTATGATGATAAGGAAATTTTTTTGGGATATTAATTTTTTTTTTTTTAATATTTGAGAACCCGTTCAAATTTTAAGGTCATAGTCGACTCCCATAACTAATACTAATAATTACGATTTATAAAAAATAAAATAAAAATAAAAATAATATAAAATTTAATACAACACCGAATTTCAATTATATATGATGATCTGAAACTTGATGATGTCACGCAATAAAAGTAGAAGTAAACCCAAAGACTTGGCATTACAAACCTGCTTTTCCAACCAACTGGACACAAATTTTTTCCATCTTATCTCAGAAGTCATTCAACACTAATACAGTTGAAGCAAGACTACTAACAGTGACAGAACCTGAATTTCTTCCTGGAAGTTTGACATAAATAAAATCCACAAAGACTGCTAAGAAAAATCAAAATAAAAAATACTTAAATTTTTTTAAAAAAAAATTAATCCTTCTTTCCTTAAAGATTCTAATGTGAATGACAAAAATTAATCTTAATATTTTGGGTTGGTAAGATGATGAATGATTAAACTGCTCCCCCTTTGGTTCAATAAGGAGAAGATTCTGCGTATATCAAGCGAGGTGGCCATTGATTTCACAAGTTAGTTTAGTTAAAAGGAAGATAAAAAGTAGAATTTACTCTCTTGGGTACGAGATTCATTTCTCTTGTTATCCTCTGAAACTCGATCACCAAGAAATGGATTTTCAGAATTATATAATAGCCGTTTCAGTTCTTTTCAAGGTCGACCCGCCCGGTTCCGGTTCCTTTTCCCGCATCACCGAGTCAGTTAAACCGGTTCAGTGTTTTAATTACAATGCTTCATATACACAGCTTCCACTGACGCAAATAAATCAAAGCTTCAACCCACGAAAATTCTTTAGTACTTGAAATCTTTTGAGAGGCTGTTTTTTGGAAATCCAATACCTGAAGAGAATAGTGACATATTCACATCTCATTTTTACATCAAAGGGAGTGTCCTGACTCGCTTTCGCTACGGCTCCAGTGGATTCCTTTCATCAAGCCCACTCATAGGAGTCGCCAGCTCAATAGGCCAAGCAAAGCCAGGGGAACCGGAATGTTTGTAATATAACAAGCAGAACCTTCAGATCAAAATTGTAATTTATCTTATACATGGAACCGAAAGCAAGTAAATTTTTTAAAAAAAAAAAAAGAAAAGAAAAAGACGCGGCTGAATTCATACATCTGGTGAAGTGATACACGAAAAGGTAAATTTTGACGACAGGATACAATCATATAACACAATAATGAGCAAGAAATACAAAAGAGATAATTTTCCAACATACAATTACTGCACAAGATAGCATCAATAACAATAACATTTCCGATATTCAAAAATAGAACTACTCTAAAACTTACACGTGAAGAAGAGTGCTCCATAAGATTGTCTCCAGTAAAGATCATGAAATTGTAAAGTTCATCCTTTAGTGCATAAGCTACTAAAAACGTCAAGGTTAAGAGAAACAAGAAACTTGATTTTCCAACATTGAGAAACAGAAAACCATACGAGATATGACCATTAAGAAACAAAACAAGGAATAGTACCTCCTAATTAACAAATGGAAACAAGATATTGGTGTTATTTTGGCTTGAGAATTCCTCTGTATACAATTGTACAATCAAAAGAATTGTTTCTGATGTAACCACATTGTAACTACTTAAAACTTTCTGCAAGACATTACAAGAGGTATCATCCAATCCAATCTTCGTCAAAGCAAGCTACTGTTTCCAGTTCCTAAAAATCCTTAACAATCCACGTTGCTGAACTGAGACTATTAACTAGTGCCATTATTATCTTCAGAGAAACAGCAAGTGAGCAAGATTGCCCCTGAAAATGAGTAGTACCAATCAATGGTCAATTTGGGGAAATAACCAAAGTACAAACCATTTAATTGGTACAAAAAGTAAGCTGCCAGCCAACTACAGTATGATATAAACCTAAACTCAATGTCCTGTTACAGGTGAAAGAAACCACTAATTTTGATTATGTAGCTGTCCATTCAAGGAAGCAAAACAAAAGCACAAAGCTTATATCAGGTAAAGATTTCATTGTTTTAACACATTACCATATATGTGATTTCCAGCAAAAGTTGCCAGCTCTTCTTGTTCAAATTTAAAAGATTGGTTATGTTTTCAAGCTACCTATCTATCATCTACCTCTTTCCCACGCAGGCATGCAATACACCCACACACTCCATCCAACTAAAAACAAATATTGTAAAAGAGCAACCTTCACTAACACGAGAGAACTTTTAAAACAAGCCAATAATAATTCTATCTTCCCACCCTACCGCCACAAGATACATGTCAAAAAACTTATTCATGAATTTGGTAGTTTAGCACAACATGATGAAATTGAAAGGCATGGGTCTCAGAAAACACAGATAGGAAAAACAATAAGATTATCAAACATCAACTAAAAAACTATCAGCTCATTTATTCCGATTCAACACAACAAATCTTCCTTCAAAAAAAGAACAAATATTTTCTGACAATAAGTGTGCTAAAACGCGCTGGCCCTAAATCGTTAGGGCCAAGAGTTCGCCGGAAATGGTGGCTTTTTCTGCCCATTCCGGCGAAATTTTGTTGCCAAATTCAGCCTTTGACTGTCTCTTATTTCAAAATTAACAATAAATCGGCACCGGTTTTGGGGTCTTATTACCATTTCCATAGTTAATTTCTTCATAATCACACAAATTTTCGAAAATTCCCAATTTTTCAAAAACACTAATTTTTTTTTTAAAAAAAAAAAAAACCCTAATTTCTTCAATTGTTCTTGTTTTCATCAAATTGAACCTCCAGAAAACTTATTCATCACTCAAATAACATTTTCCTAAGATGAATTTGTCCAAATTCTACCAAATCTTAACTTTAATTTCAGAAATCCCCAATTTTCGAGGAATTTCCTACCGACTAGCGCTTTTTAGAACCTTTAATTGGACATTTCCAAGATCAAGCAACACAAAGTGCAAAACATTACCAGCACTGCAAATGTAAATTCAAACAAAACACTACATATCAAAATTTGACAATACAACATTGGAAACTAGCACCTACATCGAACAATTAAAAATTCATCGATATTTGACAACTCAATGTTCTAAAATTGACATATTAATTACACTTACTCAAGCTCCCCTACTAAAATTAAGTATCTGGGCGAGCGTTCCCAAAACGGCAAAAGCTAACAAGGGGCTGACATCCAGAGTATCGAAAACGGGAGGGATAATATTCCGAAACAGATTCAAATAAGGATCACATAAGTCCCGAATGGCCGAAAGCGGCTGCCTTTCCCAAGGAATGTTGGGGAACCAACTCAGCAATACCCTAACCAACAAAACCCCACTGTAAATGTCAAGCCACTTGGCCAATCCCGCCGCCACAACCGTGAGAGGCGTGTTCAAGCTCCCTCTGGGACGGTCACGCAGCGCAGCGAAGAACAAGGGGCCCACCGACTGAACCAAATTGGTCGGTGGCTGTGGGAGGGTGGGGATTTTGGAGATGGCGAATTTGAGGAGGAATCCCGAGAGGGATAAGAGGGTGGTGACGGTGCGAGTTGAGTCGGCGACGAGAGGGGAGAGAGGTGTGATTTGAGGGGTTTTGAGGGGTAAAGTCGGGAGAGAGGAGGGTGATGATGTGGCGGAGGCTTTGATGGCGAGGAACGAGGAGGAGGGGGAGGGGGAGGTGCGTCGGGGAGAGTGGCGGAGTGTTTTAGGGTTTAAATGAAACGGCGGCGATTGGAGGGAGAGAAGAGCGGCGCCGGTAGCCATTGTTTTGCTTGAAGTGGGGGTTTGCATTGAAGATAACGGAGAGCTTGTGTTTGCTTTATTTGCGTCGTTAATTTTGTTTGGGCTTTTCTCTCATACCTCCCTGAACTTTGACTTAACTATACTTGGATACATTGTTATGAACATATTACCGATGACAGAACCCTCCCTTAACCCCATTGAAGCGCGGAGCCTTTGATTCATAAACTAACCTACTCAAATCTATTTTTCGACACAATTGAAGTTTGACCAAAGAAACCGACTTCGAAACGGAGTCTCTCTATTCCGCAAATCGGAGAAAGATTTTTGTGGACTATTGGGGTTTATGTGAAATTATAATTTTTAAATTTACTAAATAAATTATTTGATATCTTATATCTATAAATTATTCATATTTTACCTTATTTGATATCAAATAACGACATAATAAATAATGAAAAGTATTATGAAATTTTTACAAAAATGATTTTCCGCAAAATAGTTTAAAACGCGTTTTCAACTTAACCAACCAACTAAGACCACACGGGACTGCCCATGTCAACCCAATGATATTTGAACAGTTCAAGGTTCACTGTTTGGGTAATCGTTACTGTTGGAGTTGGTGCTTTGAGTGTCAATTTGAATATTATACTATACATTATATTTTATTATTTATTAATAAAACAACTACATTTTCATTTCAACTTTGTTAATGATAATTATCATGTCATAATGCATATAAGTTTGATATATAAATATGTAGAGAATGACATCAATGTAGAGAATGACATCAACCTTAGAATAGTCATGTAATAATATTGGATACCGGGTGGTCCGATATTGTGATACTATTACTATTATAAACTATTCTTAAAGTAAATATTCATATTCGTTAGTTTTGAAATACGGTCGAATAATTATAACCTAAAAGACTAGTAGATGTCGTATATTGGAATTGGAATTCCAAGGCTCTAACCCAAAGGAAGCTCGTATAGACATGTGGGTATTTGTTGGAGCGATTATTGAATGACTCACAAGTGATTCCTAATAGTTTGAAGTACACACCACTGTCAATATGAATCTCATCGAGTCGAGTAACATATGCAATCCTTTGACTATAAGATAACATTGATTTTGTGTGTGATCCTTCATACTTTGATGTCATGTATGTTAGTGACCTTTAATGGTCTGACCACTAGATGTTCGTTGGGTGTGGACCGATGCACTCGATAATTAAGTACGTACCAATATAGGATTCGTTGGCCCGTCTGTGTATCATAAAGGGTTAAGGTATCCATGTGAATGAGTCACGATTTTTAAGAATTTGGTCAAAGCCGATCACTTAATGTTGATTGCACATATCAGAAATAATGTTCTGATTAGTTGTAAAGAATCGTGAACATGTCGACAATATGAGATGTGCGCCTTGGAAACTTGACAGTGTAATTTATGTTTCATAAGCACAACTCAGATAGCCTACGACGGATGTATTGTTAAACATATGTGATGATCTCGACTTTTATAGTTCAAAAAATTTCTTCGTGTTCTTCGCAAATTCGAAGGTGGCTAAATTACGTACATATGAGCTAGGATTATATGACGAACGTGTCTACACTTAGAGAATTCTATAATATGAAGTATACATGTTGAGCATTTGAGTAGCCGATAATATTTGATAATAAATAATATTTGATATTATAATTATAAATCAAAGTAATTAAATGTTATTGGATAACATTAATTATTTACTTGATCGATTAGGATTAATTGGTTTAATCCAAAATCACATAAGGTTTTTTTTGTAATTTCATATATATATATATCATTAGATGATATTTTGATAATTACAAAATACATAATAATAGGTGTATTTGACTTGATTTAATTGAATTAAATCAAAGAGGTAGACAATGAACTAATTAAGTGGTTAAACTTTGTCTAGATTTAATTAGATTAAATCAATTAAAGTGGTAGACAGATTTGATTAGTTATACTTAATATGTATATTTGGACAAATTGGATTAAGATCACCTAAAAAATGATTAGAACTTTTATTAATTAAAAATTACATAAGCATGACTATAAAAGACAAGCTTGAGCAAGTTTTTGATTAAGCAAACATAAGACAAAACATAAAAACAATTAACCTAAAGAAAGTATTTGTGAGAGAAGATTTGGAAGTTTTCTACATTTTCAACAATGAGAAGAAGATTGGATTTTGGAATAAAGCTTGTTAGGTAAGTTTTATTTTCTCTAAAACTATGTTTTTCATTAGTGAATTGTTATCATTAGTGAAACATATAGTGATGTAATATGAATTGGATACATATAGCTTGAAGTTGAAATTAGGTTAATGAATTGTGTGTGGATGCATTGGAAGCATAAACACAATATACTTGTGATTGAGTCAAATATGTTCATATTGAACATGAAAAATAAAATTAGAGTTTAGAACTCTAGATGAAGGCTTGGAGCAATGACTATTATTTTAGAATTACTTGACCACATTTAAGTGACCTAAAATTATTCATGAGTCACTTCTTTGTAGGATTTTAATTTGGTTTGTATTTTGATTCAAAATAATGCATATATGTATTTAGAACACATTTATGTTTATTTTATAACATGTGTTGATGTTGTTTTGATATTAAAAATTAGATTTTGGGTGTTTGAAAATATTTGGAGAAAATTGGAAGTGTTCTGAGTAATATACCCATATGTATCAGCTCTCTGGAAAATTTCCAGAGCTGATGTCTAATACTAACTTTAGAAAAAAAAGAATAATAAAAAGTAGAGTTGGGGGCTACAATGCGCGCACGCACTGTAGCACGCAGAGTGCATGCATAGCGAGCTTTCAGACTCCGATTCGTCCATTGTTTATTTTTTCGTATGGACTCGTAATAGAATATAATATTTCATTAAATTATTTTAGAATACACTCACGTTATATATCCACGTGTTAGACTCATTTCTGTTATGCGGGGCACCGATCCTACCCTAGGGTTCTACATCTGCCCCAACAGTTACCCGGTAAGCTCAAATTTCACCTGGTAATTGACCAGCGTAAACACACGCGTATAACGCAAGCGCACGTATCGTTCAAGTAGTATAAAAAGTATCGATCCCACGAGGACTTAAAACCTTATCTATTAATTTTTATGAGGTCAAATGATTACTAGTATCTAACAGGTTGTTTGATTGATTTGAAATGGTGACGATTCTAAATTTAAAAACAAGTAAATAAAATTGTTCAAAATGAGATTTTGAGAAAATTCAATATTAAAAACTATCTAGGGTTGTGATTTATTCCAATATTATTTAAAGATAAAGTGGTTATCTTATAGTTGGGTAAAATAGTGATTTATTAACCTGGATCACTAAATTATGTAAAAGCCTCTTCCGATGGTCAACTACAAATATCCAGTTTAACCTAATTGAACCATATGTGTATGTCAACCAAATTACCTGGATTCATTAAGATTAAGTTCCAATTATGGCTACCCCCGCCCGACAGGTATATTCCTATCCTGTAAGGAAATCTATTAAAGTGTTATCTATCCTCAATGAAGATCGTGGGCTATTGAGTCTAAGGTCTTAAACCTAAAATCCCTATGTCTAGTTCATTTTAAGTTTACCTTATCAATTTTATTAGTGGCCAGTTAATAAAAAGGTATTAAGATTAAGACTCAATAAATAAATCTTTATATTACCCAAATTATAATTTAACCCTTATAGACCGGTGATATTGGATTTCATCACAACCCTAGATTACTAACTTAGTTATGACACATAGCTAGGGCTAGTAAAAACTTAAAAGTAAAAGCCATAAAATAAAAGTGTTGAAGTAATTGCGGTAAAGTAAAAGCTTAAAAGTAAAATAAAATAAAAATGCTAAGGTAAAATGAATTATTTATACTACTACTAATTTAGATATCTCCCAGAAAATAATATATAAACTTGTGATAATATTACCAACCGACCAATCTGGCGGTATCCTGATTAAGTCAAATTAAGTCCAACCAGCCATTAAGGCGGAACCAAAATAAACCTGCCATATAGGCGGTAAGGGAATTTATTTACCAACCGACCAATCTGGCGGTATCCTTTATTAATCAGGTTAAGTCCAACCAGCCATTAAGGCGAAACCAAAATTAAATTACCAACCGACCAATCTGGCGGTATCCTTGATTAGTCAGGTTTAAACCAGATTAAAATGAATTACCAACCGACCAATATAGCGGTATCCCTTTTTAAGTCAATTTTAAATAGTAAATATATTATTTTTAAGGGAGATTAATCTAAATAGCAATAGTAAAAGAATTACCTTTCACCATAGCATAGGGAAGTTACCTCCTCATAGTGAATAATAAAAACTGTAAAATAAAGAAAGTAAATTATTATTATTACAGAACGTAATTAAAAATTACAAAACTAAATTAAAAGAAACTTAGAGAGAGAAGAACTCTCTAATTACATAAAAGAAGTGAGAGAGAATGGTACAACAAAAACTGAAATCTCGAGCTCAATTTATAGGCGCGGATAAGCTTCCAGCGTTGCGACGCTGAAGGTCCTGGCGTCGCGACGCTGAAGGTCCTGGCGTCGCGACGCTGGAACAGTGATGCGTGGCACAATCGCGGCTTGACACGTGGCGAGGCGGCTAAGAGGATAAGGCGACACGTGGCGAGGCGGCTAAGAGCTCAATTATTATGCTGACGTGGAGATGACGTGGCGCTGACGTGGCAAGGCAGCTGAGATCAATTGTCGGCACCGTAGGATTGCGACACGTGTCACGCTGTGATTGGCTGATGTTGACGTGGCATGTTGACTCGGTTGACCTGCTGATGTGGATGATGACGTGGCATGACGCGTGGTAAAGTTGGCTCGTTGACCGATGACGTGGCGATGACATAGGATGACACGTGGCACACGTGGCAATTGTGAGTGTCGGCACCGTAGGATGATGACATGTGGCACGGTGCACGTTAGCAGATCGGTTGTGATGGTGACACGTGGCACGGCGCATGTTAGCAAAGTCAAACTTCTCAAATTCTGACCCGTTGACCCGGCGCACGTTAGCAGACTCCTGTGCACGTTAGGCGTCGCGACGCTGAAGGTCCTGGCGTCGCGACGCGGAAAATTACCAAAATGCCATTTTTTCCGATTTTCACTGTTTTGCTCCAAATCACCTCCAGAATGTCCTGAAACTTTATTTATCTACAAAATAACACAAAACACATCAAAATATTCACAAGACTCAAGAAACTATACAAAATATTAGGATAAATGAGTGGGAAATAGTGATAGATTTACCACTCATCAGTAATGCTGTTTTCAGCGTTTTCATATATTTTTACTCCGAGATAATTTCCGAAAATTATGCTAATACTCAATACACATCCAACACATCCAAATGACATATTTTTCATCACCAAAATTCTGAAAATTCCAAGTTTGAAATAGAATACGAAACAACCACATTATCATGCTTTAAATTCAATTTTTCCAAGATTAATCTAATTAATCCAACACCACACCAAAGCCACCACAAATGAAGAACTTTAGACTAATTGCAGGTTATTATAGAGTGGTACAAGAACTCTAAAATAGTAACTAAGTTGTCCAATAATTAACTGAGCACAAATTACCTAAATCTACCTCAATATATGTCTACACATGCTCATAGCCACTTAATACAATATCCAAATAAAAAAAAACCCAAAATTAGAGGCTAAAAGAAACCCTAAAACATTTGTAGAAGCTCAAAATTAATAAAAGAAATAATTTCTAAGTTAATAATATTAAAGATTACATTTTAATCTTCAAAAAATTATTCAACTTTGTTATTGACTCGTCACTTTCTCTCAATCTCTAAAAACACATTTTTGAAAGCTCGTAAAATAGTTGAGTATTAAGCCAACCAAATAAAGAAGATAAACCTCATTAAAAAGCTAAAGTGGCATAAACAAGGGTAATTAACATGACACATGACATCTCATTTAACCACATATTATAATAATATATATTAAATAAAATGCATGTTTTACACATGTGAGTCAATTAGCAAAAAGTTAAATTACACTAATAAAGATAATAGTTACTTAATTTACATATGTCACCAAGTAATTTATTTATTAATATGTATCTAATCCAATTATGTATTAAATACAAATACATATTAGAATGACCAAAAAATTATCTCGACATGTGTAAATTCATTTACCGACTAAACGATTCGAATTAACTAATTTAATCTGATAAAATATTAGGAATAATCGATATTATTCATAATACTTTGTCCAAGTGCTCAACGAGCACACTTCATATTATGAGACTCTATAAGTTTAGGTTTATCTGTCACGAAATCTAATTTTGTATCCATAATTCATGCACTCATAAATTATGACGACCACATATAATCTTTTTGAACTATGCAAGTCGAGATCATCGTATATGTATAATCCATCTGTCACGAGTAATCCATATTATACCAGAGATATAGATGAGAACGTCAAATCCCTGAGGTATAATATAATCGACTTATAAATTTACGATATCTAAATAACACTCGAAATTTATTTTCACAGTGTACCACAACCATGAATTTACTAGATCGCAAATACGTGTTTGATACATATGCCATGTACACATGATTGGCAGATCTTATCTGATACACATCGGATATCGTGAGCATCAATCCACACCCAACAGACAAGCGAAGGTCTTACCTAAATAGGTCGGTGACGTGACTGCTATCAAAGTGTGAAGGATAACTTATATATGCACAGTGGTATCTCAAGTCGAATAACCACTAGGTTACTCGACTCGAGAAGATTCTTATTGATATTGGTGTACCATCTATTGGGAATTCTTATGTGATTTGTTCATTATTTATCCAATAAATATCTACATGTCTATACGAGTCTCCAAAGACTTGTGGTCCACTGGGATAGACCATCAGACCAAGTCTCGATATATGACAAGTATCGGTCTCAACGGATTTTACCAACTAACCTGTGCCCTTAAATCTTGATCAGGAAATTTATTTGAGAATATACAACTTATAATGACACTTCCCAATGTCAATTGTAAAATTATGTTGTAACTGCACACTACGTTGTAAATCTTCAGGAATTTATCTAATATATACATATCATTAAATCAGATTTAGGTTCAATCTAATCGAAATTGGATCGAATACATAATATAAAATACAAGAGATGTTATCATAAGAACGTAATATTATGGAAAAATGAATTATTTGTATTCATGAATCGATCATAAATACGATCTGGATTGGCACTCAGAGCACCAACCCTAACAATTTCTCTCATTTGTTCTATTGTCAATCCATGGTATTTTATACACATCTCAATATGTATCACATATATACGACCCTCAAGAGCTCACCCATCACTCAAGAGATAGGCAAAAGCGAGTAAGTCCGTTATTACACTTTGAGTTTGTCCAACAAACCCAAATATTTCCTTTAGTCAGCATCAAACATATTATATAGAACCTAAGTTCTACATCAATAGTCCTCATATACGACTATAATATTGTGCTACAGCTACTGAGTTGTCTTACTATTTAAGGATTCAATCTACAATACTTTGCAGACAACCACATGCACAATATTATATTCATAATTTATAATCTATTACGTCACTATGCAACTTCATAAGTCAATACTTCATAAGTTACAATTAAACTACGTTGTAACTGCACACTGCGTTGTAAATCCTCGGGTCTTTGTCTAATATATACATATCACTAAACCAGATTTAATTTCAATATAATCGAAATTAGATCGAATACGTATATAAAAGGCAAGATGTGCTACCATAAATACGTAATATTATGGAAAATTGAATTATTCGTATTCATGAATTAGTCATAATTATGATCCGAATTGGCACTCAAAGCACCAACCCTAACAGACTGATCTACGAATGATATAATACATTCGTCTATTAATATATATATATATATATACACACACATTAGATTCGAAATTAATCAATAATAATGGAGAGATAAAATTATTAATTAATGAAATTACATACAAGCATACTCAAACAACCAATCTATATATCCAAGAGGGGGGGTTGAATTGGGTAATGGCCTAAAATTGCGGAATTATAAATCTTTTCGATTTTACGCTGTTAAGTTAGTAGCTTTACCAAATTTAGCTTGGGTCAATTTTTCCAATCACAAAAAGTTCACAAATACAAGTTAATAAATAATGTGCAAATATAAAAATAAACTTGCTACAATTAAAAGAGTAATGGTTAGAGAAATTGACACCGATGATTTATAGTGGTTCGGCCAACATACATACGTCCACTCTTCCAAGGCGCGCTTGAAGCTTTCCACTATGTCAAGTTAAATCCACAACTTACACGGAAGTTTTTCATGACTCACTTCAAATAAAGAGTTTTGTCCTTAGGTTCACACCAAACATTTACACCGATAGTTTTGTCCCTAGGTTCACACCAAACCTTTACACCAATAGTTTTATCACCTAGGCTCATATTTTAAACATTTATAATGAGTTGTCTTTAAGCTCGTTCATAAACCTTTACACAAATTACTCTTTTGAGTATATCCACTCAACAAGGGATTTCCCAACAACAAATGTTTGAATATGAAAATTTAAATCACAACTTGGGCACTTACAAAATATAAGAATATTAAAGATTATAGGTTTCTAACCCATGTATTCTAAGCTCACTAAATGATAAGAATGTAAGGTGTGTGAGTTTGATGATGATGAGAGTGTATAATAATAAAGGTTAAGTTAATTTCAATGTTTTTTCCTTAGAGAAAATTATATGAAGGTGTAAGAAGATGACAAAAATGAAATTGGCGCTCAATATATAGTGAAAGTGAAAAAGTACCATAAGTCTGAGACCGATATGCTAGTCTGCAGAGGCCGGTATGCCGGTCTTGTAAATTCAAATGGTTATATGACCGTTGAAGGTTAAAGCACAATACCAGATTATTGACGGGTATGGAGGCCAATATGCTGGTTAGCTTACCGGTATGGGGACCGATATGACCCCTCCCGGTTTAAGTAGCTATGCAAACTCCAGCTCACCGTTGTATAGGAAATTGGTATGGAGTGGCCCGGTTATAGAGAGCATGCAAATCTGCCCGAGGCATAGCAGTGTCATATATATGCCGGTGTGGAAGACCGGTATGTCGGTCTCAGTGCATAAAACACATGATATGAAGATTGAAAATATTTTGCACTGACCATAATGCATCTAAGTGAATGTGAATGAATCTTATGAGCTTAGAGTACTTGAATTTTAGACTCATTTACAATGAGAGTCCTAAACTATAAGACCACACTAAATTTATTCATTAGGTGCTTTAGTTTTACATCCATTATACTATTCACAATCAATTTGTTTCGATATCTTTTTGTAATACCCGCTAATGTGCGTCGAAGTCTTCCATGTTACATCATCAAAATCCATTATTGAATGTTATGGCGCTGACAATTAATACATTAATTCTGCCATATATAAATTTCTCTCATCGAATAGATGTTACAATACTAATCCTAAAAACATCAATACAAATGCATATTAATTGTTATTTGTGTATGGTTAACATGATATGACACATGTTTAACATATGCTTAATTTTGGGCAATCTAAAAATAGGAAATTATTGTTTATTTTAGATAATCTAAAAGATTTTTTTAATCAAAACTTTTTCATTCAATAAATAGATAAATTCATGATTTTGTACCCAAAAAAATAATATTATTTTTATAATCTGATACGAAACTGGATAAGAAAAATACAAAACGCGATCCAAGATCCCGTAGACCCCCAAAGAACTTGTCCTTGAAAACCCTTGGAGATAGCCGCAGATGAATTTTGCTAGTAAAAGGGACGCCACAAATGATGTCAACCATTTGATAAGTCTTTGTTCAATCACTGAACTTTGGAAATAAATTATCAAATCTCCAAAACAAAGGATATTCACGCCAACTTGAGAAATTGTAAAAAGAAGATGGTTGTTCATTCTATTGACAATTGTGGCTTTTAAATAGTCACAAAATCAAACCCTAAATAAAACCAAAATGTCAAAATTAACCGTAAACTATTCATTACGAACTAAAGCCCATAACTCTTAATTTCTAGCCCATTTTGAAACCCACAAATAAATAAAATAAGCTAATCCAAATAATAAATAAAACGGATATCCATGTTTGTTCCATACATTCAAATAAATAATAATATGATAAAAATGAGCCTGAATAATTGAAACTGATCCATGCTGCTCCTCGATGGCTTGGGTCAAATGTATAACTCTTGAACCCTCTTCCTTGAAGTTCAATTGGTCTCGAACGTGCTTGTTCAATTCAGCTACATGACGTTGGTCGAGGTCTGTCATAGTGTCTCTGATCTTCTAAGTTTTGTGTCTTGTAATTAGTGTTAGGGTTGGTGCTCGGAGTGCCAATCCAGATCGTATTCATGTCTGATTCATGAATACGAACAATTCATTTTTCAATAATATTACTTATTTAATGGTAGCACCTCTTGTCTTTCATATACATATTCGATCTAATTACGATTAGATATCTAATTATGATTAGATTGAAACTAAATCTGATTTAGTGATACGTTTATATTAGACAAAGACCCTAGGATTTACAATGTAGTGCGCAGTTACAACGTAGTTTGTAATTGACATTGGGAAGCGTCACTATAAGTTGTATATCCTTAAAAAAAGTTCCTGGTCAAGATTTACTAACACGGGTCGGTTAGTAAAATCCGCTGAGACCAGTACATGTTGTATATTTTGACTTGGTTCGATGGTTTATCCCAATGAACCATGAGTCTCGGGAGACTCGTATAGACATGTAGGTATTTATTTGATAAAAATTGAACGACTCACTGAAGATTTCCTAATAGATGGTACACCGACGTCAATAGGAATCTTCTCAAGTTAAGCGAGCATAGTGGTCCTTTGACTTGAGATACCACAATGGATATATGAGTTATCTTCCGCACTTTGATGGCAGTCACGTCACCGATCTATTTAGATCAGACCTCTGCCTGTTCGTTGAGTATGGATTGATGCTCATCTTATCCAGTGCGTATCAAGATAGAATATGTCAGTCCTGTGTACAGGGCATAGGTTTCCTACACGTGTTTGTGATCTAGTAAATCCATGGTCGTGTTATAACTTCGGAAGCGAGTTCCGAGTGTTATTTAGAGATCGTAAATTTAAAAGTCGACAATATTATACCATAAGAATTTGACGTTCTTATCTATATCCCAAGTATAATATAGATAGTCTGTGACTGATGGATTATACGTATACAATGACCTTGATTTGCATAGTTTAGCGAGATTATCCGTGATCGTCATAATTCATGAGTGGGTGAATTATGGACACGAAATTGAATTTCGTGACGGACAAACCTAAACTTAGAGAGTCCCACAATATGAAGTGTACTCGTTGAGCACTTGGACAACGCGTTATGAATAATACATATTATTCATAATACTTCATCAGATGAAATGAGTTAATTCGAGTCGTTTAAACGGTTAAACGAAAATACATGCATTAGTGGCATTTCGGTCAATTGATAATTAATATGTATTTGTATTTGATATAAAATTTGATTTGATACATATTAATTATTTGTCAAATGAGATTTTGACACATGTCATTAATATATGTATTTTTTATTTAATGTAAATAAAAATACATATATAATAATAATCACATTAATTAATTATTTAGATGTTTAAATATTAAATATCTAGATAATTAAATTATTTCAATATTACATAATTATTATGTAATATGTTTGATTCTTATTGGTTACATGTGGCATGGTTTTATTAAACTTAAAGTTTACAAATTGGATTTGTTAACTTAAAGGTTATTATTATTTAATTAGATTAAAAAATGACCAAATGACCAAATTGCCATTCTTTCTCACCCTAAGTCGGTTTTGGCCTTGTATTTAAAGTGAAAAATTTTGTTTTCTTGATTGATTCATCATCCATGGCCGAAAACCTCCATTAAAAAGGCTCTCAAATATTTGTTTGAAGAAACGAAGAAGAAAATGAAGAATTCAAGGAAAAGCTTAAAGAAAGTTGAAGATTAGTAGGTAATCTTTAATATTCTTAAGTGTAGAAAATTATTTTCTTGTTCTTGAATTACTAGAATGGTTCTAGGGTTTATTTACTTCTTAGAAATTGGGGCTTTTTGATTTGGAGGATGGATTTGGAGGCTAGATGCATGTGTGAAGTTTGATTGGATGATATTAGTGTAATATTGATTCAATTTTGTCATTTGATGACTTATTGTCATTCTAGAGTGTTATGACCACTCTTGTAATGCCTAGAATTGTTATTGGGTGCTTAATTGGTGGTGGCTTGGATTGGTGTTGTGATTAATGTGATTAATGTTAATAAAATTGTATTAAAGCATGAAATATTGATATTTTTGGTTTCTGGATCAGATCTGAAAAACTGGGTTTATGGTGATGAAAATTATGTCATATAAATGTATTGGATGTGTTTTGGGTATTGGAACAATTTCCAGAAACTGTTTCGGAGTTGAAATATTCGAAAACGGCAAAAAACGGCGTTACCGGGTGACTTTTTGAGTCAACCGGGTGACGGCTGCCCAAACAGTGAATTGGTCACTGTTCAGGCAGCCCATGAACTGCCCTAGTACTGTTGGGGCTGACCTGGCAGCCCCCATGTGCATTGGGTAGTCGGTTCGGTCAAAAATGTGTTTTATGCCATTTTGTGGAAAAACATTTTCGCGATGTTTATTAACTATTTATGTCGTTATTTAATATCGAATAAATATGTTTAGGTGAAATATGAATGAATTATTCATAATTGGATATTGAATAATTTATTCGGTAATTTAAAAAGTTTTAAAATTATGATTTCACCCGAACCGCGAGCTTCCGCTGTGCCCACGCCAAAACCCCTACAAAAATGGTATCAGAGCAGGTCTGATCCTTCATCCATTACATTTGTCATGCTTGATATATGATATATAATACAATTTTGATATTTGTACATGCATGTAATTTAGATGTTTCTTAACATTTCGATTCTACGTTAACGGAAAACATAACACATATTTAACGGTTAAGTTAAGTTATGCTTTTCTTGATAGAATTAAACTGTTGAGAAATTTATCTAGATTATAATTCTGCATTTGATGTAGAGTAAAACCTTCATTAGGAATATCCCCGCTTAAATAAGGCTTTAAAAGTAACTAGTATTAGGAATACATGTTTCTTGGTCCGTCTTGTCAATACATTTTATGGAAATCTGTTTTAGGATATAATTGTCTAGAGAGAATAGTTTCTTGTGCGGTAAGAATTGACGTGAATTAGTTCATGTCTCGAGATTCTTGACTGACATTAAGAAAACTCCATTAGGTATTTGTTTATCTTATAATGACTTTTATTGGCTTTAGTGACTTTTAGAAGTCACATGTTTCACACAGTTTGCTAATCAATTATTTGCAATTGTTGTGAATAATTGAAGGCAAATTATAAAGCTAAAGAAATGAGATGTGTATAGTTGTGTGTAGAGAATATTGATTCTCACAATACGACAACTATAGGTATTGGATACCAGATCTCCCGTCTAGTTATTTAAAATATTGTTTAATGATTGTTTTGATATTTGATATCAGAACTTGCGACTATTGGATAGTTATTTGTTCTTTATAAACAGTTGTTACATATTTTAATACGACTAGTAGTGTCATTGATATAGAGATAAATATTAAGAAAAATATTCGGTTAAGTAAATAATTTAGAACAGTGTTTTGTGAGATTATCACATAAGCATTAGATAATTATTATGTATGGTAAAGGATGGTATGATATGAGATCACACCACATATCCTTATCCATTTAATGAATATTATATTCGGGAATGTGATTAAATCTCATTTAACCAATGACCGTCATTGGACCACAGAATTATTAAACTAATACATTGGATGTATGTAGTTTAATGAATTAGAAATTAGCTTGAATAGTTTTCTTTACTTCGTAACTTAGTTAATGAATTGTCATGACTTAGTTATGTGTTTATAAAAGAATATATATTGAACGTCTTGAATGGTTCGAGAACTTTCATTATGTTTCTGATGAAACGCAGATATAATATTTTGAATGGTTCAATGATATTCGATTTGAAGTTTTGAAAACTGTATCTTTAAAATTCATCATGAGTCTTTGAATTGTTCAAAGATGTTTGATAGGATCAAACATATGAATTTATGTCGATTAGTTCTTAGGTTATTTAATGAATGTGATTCTTACTCAATATTATTCTTCTACGATTCCATTGTGATGGAATTGGTCAGTAAGAGAAATCGAATCTTATATGATTTGATTCGTTTGATATTGAGTGTTACCGATTGTTTTCAATACTCTTGGGGATATGCTCCAGTAACACTAATTCATCATTTTAATTAATGTTCCATTAGTTTCTACAGTTACGTATATGATATGTATAGGTAGAAAATTTGAATCTTGAAAAGTTTGATATTTGATTCTTTTCTTTTGTATAATGGTTATATAATTGAAAGTATGTGCGCCTCGGAGGTGCAAGTAAAAGTTTATCATTTATTCTATTTAATAGAATATTGTATTCTATTTGATAGAATATATTTTTTAAGATCCCGGGTAATAAAATTATTTTATTACTTGGTGTGTAACATCAGATGTTAACAATTGAAGAAAAGACTTGACTTATTGAAGTCAAATGTGAGAGTGATAAACTATAAATTGAACTACGTAATTAATAAGATGAAAAGACCCTTAGAAAACTACCATATAAGTCCAATAGGATGTCAGAATCATTAGCGTAGTATTTGATACTTAATGGTTCTGCTATTTTCTTATCGAAGAAAATTATCCTCTAACTTATAATGGGAACGATATTTGATATCGATTTCGGAAGTTAGCATTGAACCATAGATCTAAGATTGTTCATAGCTTACTACGATCAAGTTTTGAGCTTGATTAGGCTTTCGTTATGAATCGTTCATAAAATGGGCAAATTGTTTGCACAGCAAAAGCAAAGTGAGCTTATTAAAGATTTGACCTTTATAATATGATAGTGAGAAAGGTTACACTCAGCAATCTATTGTAGATTCTGAGGAAACTTATCTCTAGTCACACTAATTGAATAATTAAAGATCTGTTGGTTAATGTTGATATTAAACTATGTATTTTGGCTAAAGAATGCAAAGCGATGTTCCTAAATGGTTTCTTCGAATGAGAGATCCGTTGTGGTTTCTTTGTTTGAAGAGTTCATTCTATAATGGCCCTAGAGTTTGTATTCTGCTAAGATAACAGTTTGGTATACTAGCTTATAGAGCCTATTGTAGACTCAGATAAGCTTTCCGGAAATCTGTGTTCTCTAACTTTGATAACAGTCAAATTGTCTGATTTTATCAAATTATAGAGGATACAAAAGTGATAGTAGGGTTAGTGGGAGCGTACAAATTTCTTTCTAGTATTGTATATCCTAACGGCATTATCCCAGGTATAATATGGATATAGCCTGTGACAGAGGGATTATATGTATGCAATGACCTCGACTTGCATAGTTTAGCGAGATTATCTGTGGTTGTCATAATTCATGAGTTGGTGAATTATGGACACGAAATTGGATTTCGTGAGGAATAAACATAAACTTAGAGAGTCTCACAATATGAAGTGTACTCGTTGAGCACTTGGGCAACGCGTTATGAATAATACAGATTATTCATATTACTTCATCGGATTAAATGAGTTAATTCGAGTCGTTTAAACGGTTAAACAAAAATACATGCATTAGAGGCATTTCAGTCAATTGATAATTAATGTGTATTTGTATTTGATATAAAATTTGATTTGATACATATTAATTATTTGTCAAATGAGATTTTGACACATGTCATTAATATATGTATTTGTTATTTAATGTAAATAAAAATACATATATAATAATAATCGCATTAATTAATTATTTATATGTTTAAATGTTATATATCTAGATAATTAAATTATTTCAATATTACATAATTGTTATGCAGTATGTTTGATTGTTATTGGTTACATGTAGTATGGTTTTATTAAGCTTAAAGTTTACAAATTGGATTTGTTAACTTAAAGATTATTATTATTTAATTAGATTAAAAAAATGACCAAATTGCCATTCTTTCTCGCCCTAAGTTGGTTTTGGCCTTGTATTTAAAGTGGAAAATTTTGTTTCCTTGATTGATTCATCCTCCATGGCCGAAAACCTCCATTAAAAAGGCTCTCAAATATTTGTTTGAAGAAATGAAGAAGAAATTGAAGAATTCAAGGAAAACCTTAAAGAAAGTTGAAGATTAGTAGGTAATCTTTAATATTCTTAAGTGTAGAAAATTAGTTTCTTGTTCTTGAATTACTAGAGTGGTTCTAGGGTTTATTTACTTCTTAGAAATTGGGGCTTTTTGATTTGGAGGATGGATTTGGAGGCTAGATGCATATGTGAAATTGATTGGATGATATTAGTGTAATATTGATTCAATTTTGTCATTTGATGACTTGTTGCCTTTCTAAAGTGTTATGACCACTCTTGTAATGCCTAGAATTGTTCTCGGATGCTTCATTGGTGGTGGCTTGGATTGGTGTTGTGATTAATGTTAAGAAAATTGGATTAAAGCATGAAAAACTGATATTTTTGGTTTCTGGATCAGATCTGGAAAACTGGGTTTATGGTGATGAAAATTACGTCATATAAATGTATTGGATGTGTTTTGGGTATTGGAACAATTGCCGGAAACTATTTCAGAGTTGGAATATGCGAAAATGGCAAAAAATGGCATTACCGGGTGACTTTTTGAGCTAACCAGGTGACTGCTGCCCAAACAGTGAATTGGTCACTGTTGGTGGAGCCCATGAACTGCCCTAGTACTGTTGGGGAAGACTTGGGCAGCCCCCATGTGCATTGGTTAGTCGGTTCGGTCAAAAACGGGTTTTATATCATTTTAAGGAAAAATGTTTTCGTAAAAGTTTCGCGATGTTTCTTAATTATTTATGTCGTTATTTGATATCGAATAAATATGTTGAGGTGAAATATGAATGAATTATTCATAATTGGATATTGAATAATTTATTCGGTAATTTAAAAAGTTTTAAAATTATGATTTCACCCGAACTGCGAGCTTCCGCTTCACACGCGCCAAAACCCCAACAATTGGTCCAACTGATCACAACCCCCTCCCTAGAGCGAGCCCGGCCCTAGAAAGAGGATCGCAAAATTCTTTAGCTCGAGCATTCTATATGTCATAAAAGTCAAACAAATATACGCAAATAGTACATTAACAAATTTTACAAGTCACTGAATATCTCTCTAATATTATGGTTTACAACATAATTCTTAAAAATATACAAATGATGACTTAAATGTCTGGACCAACCTAAAGAAAATAAATGTGGCACATGAATCAAATTCTGGTACTGTTACTGCTGTGCTGGCGAACTACCTGGAATGTTTGGGAAAAGAGGAGTGAGCTTAAAGAGCTCAGTAAGTAAAACATTAATACTCTCAACATGACCTCACCAACAAACTAGGGATATAGATAAGTGTGTGTGTGTGTGTGTGTAATAAAATATATGAAAATAGCATGTACTATAATATCATCTCAAGCAATCATCCCACAACAATACAAATATCCATCAAACATAGTTGCTAATCTGAGTTCAGTATAATAGAGGATTGAAACCAATTGGAGAGTTTCTCTCATACTCCCAAGGTTTCCCACCATATCATCTCGCAAAATATGTGTGAGTGGGTTAAAACCAATGGGAGAGTCACTCTCTTACTCCCAAGGTTTTTCACCATATTATCTCGTAAAATATCTCATCAAATCTCATCTCATCTCCGGTCACTATTATACAAAACCGGCAGTATAACATAATAGCACACATCATCCAATACAATCACATCTCATATTTAGTCCATCAATCTCATCTTAACAATCATAAATTCATATTTCTCATGCTTTCAATAACTCAATATAATATCTCCACAGATTTTATATACATATATATATATATATATATATATAATTATAATTATAATTATAATTACATATATATAAATATATAATTATAATTATAATTATAATTATACCAATATATATATGGACTTTCACAACAACCATCAATCAACAAATAATTATGTTTAGGGAATCATCGTGCATTGTACTTACCTCTATCCACACAAAAGTCATTAATATGTCTATATCCTCGCTAAGAATCTGAAAAATATAAAATTAAGATCAGGTCCCTCAATTTTCCAAAATTACGATTTTACCTCTAAACTTTCTAAATTTTCATTTTAGCCCCTAAAATTTTCTAATATGTCGATAGAGTCCTAAAAATCTTAAATATTACTATTTAACCCCTGAATACTAGAATTTATAGAATTATCCGCTTAATCATGTAAATATACAATTAAAACCAAAACTTTCAAATTCTATCATTTACACCCCCAAACTGTAATAATCACATACCGAGCACCAACTACCTCCAAATCTCAACAACCGAAGGTCCGATTTGGGCAAATGAATTATCCAACCTGTGTATCTCGGTGAGGGGAATATTCTGGTCCGGGAGGTGTCGAACACGCACGACAGCGCGTGGAGCGCGTGGAGACGGCAGCAGGTGGTGCGTGAGTGGGAATCATGGAGGCGGGCCGACGGCCTTGGACTCATCTCGTCGAGGGGATTCTCCAGATGTGGTCACTTGTCGGAAACGGAGATCGGACGTCGTCGAAAAGTCTTTTTCTCTCGCTGTCCATAAATTTTCTCTCTCTAGGAATACTCCTTAAATTGCTCTCGATTTCTCTCTCTAAAACTCTCTAAAATTGCTCACAATGCTCTCTGGAAATTCTTTAAGGCAGTCTAACTCTCTCAACTTAAATGGAATTTAAAACAAAAACAAAGGTTTGATGAATGAGATTAGTTGTTAGTAGGGTTAGGGGTGTGTGTTTGTTTATTTTTGATTATTATGAGACATGATAGGTGATGATAATGTAATTGTGTTGGAGGTTAAAAACAAAAATACAATGGTGGTTAGGATAATGTTTTGCATTAGTGAAAGAAAACAAATGAATGTGATATTACAATCCGCCCTCCTAACAAAAATTTCATCCTTGAAATTTCTTAATCCTCGAACAGCTGTGGATATTTCTCTCTTATATCATGTTCCACCTCCCAAGTCGCCTCCTGAATGTGATGATTAGACCACATGACCTTCACAAGAGGAATACGTCTGGATCTCAACTCTTGAACCTTTCACTCTACGATCTTCACAGGTTTTTCTTCATAAGTTAGGTTCTTGCTCAACTCCACCGGTTGACTCTCCAAAATGTGAGAAGAGTCAAGTACATACTTCTTCAGTATAGATATATGAAACACTTTATGAATCATTTCTAAATCTGATGGAAATGTCAGACGATATGCCACTTTGCCCACTATTTTCATAATCTCAAAAGGACCAATATAGCGCGGTGTCAACTTTCCCTTCCATCCAAATCTCAAAACTCTCTTCCAATGAGAGACTTTCAAAAAGACTTTATCTCCCACTTGGAACTCAAGTTATTTCCTCCTTCTGTCAGCATAATCCTTCTGTCGACTCTGCACCTCTAACAGTCTAGCTCGGATCTGTCTGATCCTCTCTGATGCCATATCTACCAAGTTTGAGCCATGAAACTGTCTATCTCCAACCTCGCCCCAACAAACAGGGGTCCTACATCTCTTCTCATACAAAGCCTCAAACGGAGCCATGTCGATACTAGCCTGAAAGCTATTGTTGTAGGCAAACTCGATCAGATGTAAATGCTCGTCCCAACTCCCAGTGAATGTCAAAACACATGATTTCAGCAAATCTTCTAAAGTCTGAATAGTCTGCTCTGACTGACCGTCTCTCTGAGGGTGGAATGCAGTGCTTATAGAAATCTTTGATCCCGTAGACTTCTAGAAACTCTGCCAAAAACGAGAATTAAATCTGGCATATTTATCTGATACAATCGACAATGGTACACCATGTAATAGTACAATCTACTCCACATATAATTTCGCTAGTCTCTCTGGTCCCCATGTAACTCGAATCAGCAGAAAACGAGCAGATTTAGACAATTGATCCATTACTACCCAAATTACATCATAACCCTTATGTGTCCTCGGAAGTCCTACTATAAAATCCATCGCAATATTCTCCCATGGCCACTCAGGTATAGGTAGAGGATTGAGTAATCCGATTGGATGTTGATACTCTGCTTTAACCTGCTAACAAATCAAACACCGAGATACAAACTTTGAAATCTCTCTCTTCATTCTCGGCCACCAATAAGTCTTTTTCAGATTTTGATACATCTTGGTGCTCCTAGGTAGGGGTGGGCGCGGTTCGGTTTGGTTCGATTTTTGCTAAAAACCAACCAAACCATATTTTACGGTTCGGATTTTTTACCTCTCAAACCAAACCATTAAATAACGGTTTGGTTCGGATTGAAAATTTTTAAACCAACGGTTTACGGATTGGTTCGGTTCGGTTTACGGATTATTATATTTAAAACAAATTTTCATCCACTTAAGTGAAGACAAAAAAAAAAAAAAAAAACTAGTTTACCCAACAAATAGTATGAAGTGCTATGGTGTAAACTGTGACTCCATGGAACACAGGCACTTCATTAAGGATTGAAAAATGAGACATAATTAATTCTGGTATTTTTTAAAAATTATCTTGAATAATGATGCTACAATCTTTCTAATTAAGAGACAAATCCAACATCTTATTTTTAAGAATAATGATGCTACCATAAAATTAAAAAATTTAAGAATAAAAGTATTAACAAATAAATTGAAGAATAAAAGTATTAACAAATAAATATATTAACAAAAAATTTAAGAATAAAAGTATTAACGTACTAATAAAAAGAAAACATATAATAAAATTAAAAGAAAAATAAATTTTTTTATAAAAATATATAATTTTTTTAATTATAACGGTTCGGTTCGGTTTAACAGGTGCGGTTCAGATTAGCTCCTGAACCGAACCGTAAACCGTTTGGGGTGGGCCAATCCGAACCGCAAACCAAACCGTTAGAAAAAAAACCGTAAATTCGGTCCGGTTTGGTTCGGTTTACGGTTTGGTTCGGTTCGGTCGGTTTTTTTGCCCACCCATACTCCCAGGATGCATATTATAAGGGACATCGTGGGCCTCATCCAAGATCTCCTGCTTAAGCGTTCCCAAATGTGGTACCACAACTCTATCACCAAAAAGTAATATATCATCTGAACTCAATCTGAAGGTAGTAGTCTCCCTCTTTGCAATCTATGATCTTCATTTCCCACATTGATCATCATCGCTCTGGGCTGTTATGAGTCTATCTAATAGTGTAGGTCGGACCTTCATATGGGCAAGAAGACCTCCACTGTCGGATATCTCAAAATTCAAATGTAACGCTACCAACTCCTCGATCATCCTCTATCTGGCTCTTAAGAACTGTAATTTACCCACATTCTTCATACTCAATGCATCAGCAACAACATTGGATTTTCCTGGATGATAATTGATAGTGCAATCATAGTCACTAAGAAACTCCATCCAACGTCTATATCTCAAATTTAGCTCATTCTGAGTGGAAAGATATTTCAGACTATTATGATCCGTATAAATCTGACACTTGACACCATATAAATAATGTCTCTAAATCTTTAGAGCATGAACAATCATTGCCATATCTAGATCATGGGAGGGATAATTCTCCTCATGAGTCTTCAACTGTCTCGAGACATAGGCAATCACTCTCTCAAGTTGCATAAGTACACGTCCTAACCCTTGATGTGACGCATCAGTATATATAAAATATCCGTCAAGTCTAGATGGTAACGTAAGTACCGGTGCAGTAGTCAATTTCTTCTTCAGATTTTAGAAGGTCCTCTCACAATCATCAATCCACATGAACGATACTTTCTTCCTTATCAGTTGAGTCATCGGAGCAGCAATAATAGAGAAATATCGAATAAATCGACGGTGGTAGCCTGCTAATCCCAGGAAACTTTGAATCCTTGTCACCGTTCTCGGTTTATCCCATCTCAGAACTGCTTTAAACTTTTGTGGATCTATAAAAATACCTTCTCCTGAGATAATGTGTCCCAGAAATAACACTTTACCCGGCCAAATTTCACATTTAGAGAACTTGGCATAAAGTTGCTCTCTCCTCGAAGTCTCAAGTACCAATCGAAGATGTTGCTCATGATCGACCCGAAAAGGCGAATTCATAAGGATGTCATCAATAAACACTATGAAAAACTTATCCAAGTACGGCTAGACAACTCTATTCATAAAATCCATGAATATTACAGGCGCATTAGTAAGTTCGAATAGCATCACTAAGAACTCATACTGTATGTATCTTGTTCGGAATGCAGTCTTAGGAATATCCGAATCCCGGATCCTCATCTGGTGATATCCAGAGCGAAGATTGATTTTCGAAAACACCGAAGCTCCTTGAAGTTGATCAAACAAATCATCGATACGGGGTAACATATACCGATTCTTTACAGTCACCTTATAGAGCTGACGATAATTTATACACATTCTTAAGGTGACATCATTCTTTTTCACGAACAATACTGGTGCTCCCCAAGGTGAAACACTGAGTCGAATAAATCCTCGATCTAACAGCTTTTGCAACTATTCTTTCGGCTTCTTCATTTCTGTCGGGACTAGACGATACAGAGTCACCGAAATAGGGGTAGTACCAAACATCATATCTATAGTGAACTCTAAATCTCTTCGATGAGGCAAACCTAGTAACTCATCGGGAAAGACAAATTGATATTATCTAACAACTGGAATATCTACTATCTGCATTGATTCCTCCTTTTTCCACCGTAACGATACTCGCTAAAAAGCCTTTGCACCTCTGTCTAATCATTCTACAAGCCGACATGGCAGAAATGATAGGTACCATAACCCGATTACAGTCACTGACTACTTTAAACTCCTCGTCATCTGACTGAAACCTCACTTCCTTGCCGCTACAATCAATAACAGCTCCATGAGCAGTCAGTCAATCCATCCATAAAATCAAACTGAAATCCTCTATCTCTAACGGGTAAAGTACAACTGGTAGCTGCCTCCCCTCAATCTCAACACTCAATCCCATGAATATTGTATCTATCCTGATGTCTTTTCCCGAAGGAAGTCTCACAATCAAAGGAATCTTATTGGTCTCTAGTACACTAACCAGACAAGGAATACAACCAGTAGCAATAAACGAATGTGTAGATTCCGTATCAAATAAAGATCGAACAAGTATACATAATACCCGAGTTGTGCCAGATATAGTATCACCACCATCTTGTGCCTCGTGCTCTGTCATGGTGAAGACTCATCTCCTACCAGCACCAGGTGCAGTATATGTCTGAGATGTTTGTCCTCTACCACCATATGGTCCACTTGAAGTTCCTCTGCCTCTGTTCTGTGGGAAATCTGAACCTCGTCCACAGCTACCATTGGAATCTGTCCCTCTACCAAGTCCCGCTATCGGCTCAACTCATTGAGATCCGCCACTAGTAGGATTGAGATGACCCTCATGACCACAATTATAGCATCGACGTGGGCCAATGGGTCGAGATGTTACACTCACAGCACTCCGATCAACAGATGGAACTGTTCTTCTACTATGAACCTGCTCAGTCCGACCCCCACGGAACTGTCCTCTAGGAAGTTCACTATGTGTGCCCCTAGATGGTATCCTGTTGTGACTCGGATGCGAAGAATATTGTCTACCATTTGATCTGCATTGTCTCCCCTTAGAAACCTCATCTCGCCCCATCTTTCTGCTCTCTCAAAAGGCTGCTTTGTTCTCTCTCTCGATCTTAATGTCACTTTCTGCAATTATAGCCCTGTCAACTAATATTATATACGACAGTTTCCCCAAAATCGAGATCCTCGATCTTATCTGCTGTTTCAACCTACCCTTGAATTTCTCGCACTTATCATCCTCACGATATATCAACTATGGATAGTAACGAGATAAGGAAATCATCTGTCTCTCATACTCCATCATTGTCTCTGTCGATCTCTGAACCATGTGCTCGAATAGACGACGTTGCTCACTCCGATAGGCATACGAAAAGTACTTCTCATTAAATGCGTCTTCAAACATATCCCACATGATATACTGAGGTCTTCCATGTCCATCAGTTCTCCAATAATCAGATTATCTCAATCTATTTGTCAGTACAGTCTCAGTGTGCTTCCACCACGTCTCAATTTCACCTCTCATCATAAAAACTGCAAATCTAACCTTCTCATGATCAGTCAAGTCCAACACATTGAATATATGTTCAATATCATCATTCCACTTTTCTACAACTAGGGGATCAGTTGTATCATGAAATTATGGAGGCCTCAAATTAAGAAACTGGTCCAGCTTGCTCGTATTACCAATGTTGCTCGAAGGTACATTAGTCGTCGGCCCTCTAGTAACCATCTGTGCAACTACATCAATAAATCTCCCCAATACATCTTCTAAATGTGTGGTTTTCGGGGGAACTAAAGGAGCGGCAGAGGTCACATTAGGTACAACCGCAATAATATCGTCAGGTGTAGCTATATGAATAGTGGTGAAGGCAACTGTTGAAACTACTGGAGGTATAGGTCTAAAACCTTCGTCAATCTCAAAAATCAGTAGAACACCAGATGAAGATACATCTGATACAAGATCTACATGCTGAGTCTGAGGTCTCTCAATACCAATATTTGACATCCTCACAAATCACCGAGCTCTCCCTCTCCCACGCTGAGTACCAGTACCACGGCCATGTCCAGACATTTTCCTACAAACATAAAACTATCCCTTTAATACCCCCTCTAATGCAATGTGTCTACAGAACTTAAAACCCAGGCTCTGATACCAAATCTGTCACGACCCCATCCCTAGAGCGGGCCCAACCCTAGAAAAAAGATCGCAGACTTCTTTAGCTCGAGCATTCTATATGTCATACAAGTCAAACAAATATGCGCAAATATTACATTCACAAATTTTACAAGTCAATGAATATCTCTCCAATATTATGGTTTACAACACAATTCTTAAAAATATAAAAATAATGACTTAAATGTCTGGACCAACCCAAAGAAAATAAATGTGGCACGTGGATCAAATTCTGGTACTGATACTGCTATGCTGGCGAACTACTTGGAATGTTTGGGAAAATGGGAGTGAGCTTAAAGAGCTCAGTAAGTAAAACACACATACTCTTAACATGACCTCACCAACAAAATATGGATATATAAGTGTATATATATAATATAATATAATAAAATATAATATATGAAAATAACATATACTATAATATCATCTCAAGCAATCATCCCACAACAATACAAACATTCATCAAACATGGTTGCTAATCCGGGTCCAGTATAATAGCGGATTGAAACCAATGAAAGAGTCCATTTCATACTCCCAAGGTTTCCCACCATATTATCTCACAAAATATGTGTGAGTGGGTTAAAACCAATGAGAGAGTCTCTCTCTTACTCCCAAGGTTTTTCACCATATTATCTCGCAAAATATCTCATCTCATCTCCGGCCACTATTATACAAAACCCGGCAGGATAACATAATAGCACACATCATCCAATACAATCACATCTCATATTTAATCCATCAATCTCATCTCAATAATCATGAATTCATATTTCTCATGCTTTCAATAACTCAATATAATATCTCCATAAATTTTATATACATATATATAATTATAATTATAATTATACCAATATATGTATATGGACTTTCACAACAACCATCAATCAACAAACAATTATGTTAATGGAATCATCGTGCATTGTACTTACCTCTGTCCACACAAAAGTCATTAATATGTCTATATCCTCGCTAAGAATCTGAAAAATATAAAATTATGATCAGGTCCCTCAATTTTCCAAAATTATGATTTTACCCTTAAACTTTCTAAATTTTCATTTTAGCCCCTTAACTTTTCTAATATGTTGATATAGTCCTAAAACTCTTAAATATTCATTTTTAGCCCCTGAAAACCAGAATTTATAGAATTTCCCTCTTAATCATGTAAATATATAATTAAGTCCAAAACTTTCAAATTCTATTATTTACACCCCCAAAACGGTAATAATCACGTACCAAGCTCTAATGACCTCCAAATCTCACAACGAAGGAGTCGCCGGTCTACAAACGTCTCAATGATCACGGTGATGGTGTTGGTAGGGGCTGAAACACGGCGGTTATTGACGATCGATTAAACACCGATAACTACCGTATTTTGCTTGTTTCTCAATAACCGAAGGTCCGATTTAGGCAAATGAAGTGTCCAAACTGCTATCTCGATGACGAGAATATTCTGGTCTGGGAGGTGTTGAACACGCACGATGGCGCGTGGAGCGCGTGGCGACGACAACATGCGGTGCGTGGGGCGCGTGGCTGGAAATCATGGCGGCGGTCCGGCGGCGTTGGACTCGTCTATTTGAGGGGATTCTCCATATATGGTCACTTGCCGGAAATAGAGATCGGACGACGTCGAAAAGTCCATTTCTCTCTATGTCCATAAATTTTCTCTCTCTAGGAATACTCCCTAAATTGCTCTCAGTTTCTCTCTCTAAAACTCTCTAAAATTGCTCACAATGCTCTCTGGAAATTCTTCAGGGCAGCCTAACTCTCTCAACTTAAATGAAATTTTAAAACAAAAACAAAGGTTTGATGAATGAGATTAGTTGTTAGTAGGGTTAGGGGGTGTGTGTGTGTTTGTTTGTTTTTTATTATTAGGAGACATGATAGGTGATGATAATGTGATTGTATTGGAGGTTAAAAACAAAATTACAATGGTGGTTAGGATAATGTTTTGCATTAGTGAAAGAAAATAAATGAATGTGATATTACACAACTGGTACATGAATTGGATCGATTGTGTTGTGGACCGAATCAGGTGTTGTTAGGATCATATCATAATCTCTTAGACTTAGAAAAAAATAAGTATAAGATTTGAGACATATTCTTACAACACATTGCAACACCTTGTGACGGCTATCGAGACACTTTGAGACGAGCTGTTACTATATCTTGAAGATTTTTACAACATCTTATGACAAACTTGATATCATCGCAAAAAAATTGTAGCAATTTGTTACCAATCAATGGCAGCAGCAAACCACTGCGATTCATGGTAGCTATCTAAAGCTGCCATTCATGGCAGCTGTAATTTTTCTTTTAAAAAAATGAGAAAGAGAAGAATGAAGTACTTTTATCTAGAAGAAGTGTGTTTCTTCACGTCTTCATGGGGCGTGGCTTAGTGGTGCAGGGTTCATGATCTCACATTGAGGTTCTAGATTCGAATCCAGAAAGTACGTTTCTTGTAAGAGCCTGGAACAGTCGAAAATTTTATCTACTCCATTTAAGCCTGGAATGAATGGCTTGACGTTGAGATTTCCAACGATTTAAAAAAAAAAAAGTGTTTATTCACACATCATTTTGGGAAATTTTCAAATGACAACTCTTATCAGTACAGTAAGTTTCAACAACAGGCAAATTCTATCTTCTTTTCGAGTTCAATTTTATCGCCTTCTTTTCTTTTAACCTGTATATGATTGTGTTATGTGATTTTTTCCCCTTCAGGTTGATCGAATTGGCGGGTTACGCCTACCCTACTTTCTTCTATAGTTCCTATTGTTATTTTCTGTCATTCTTGCGTAGCCCTGAAGTTTATTGTACTAATTAATTAATTTAAAATCTTATTTGATATTTTGAATGAATTTTGATTATAGCTATTAATTAACCCATTTGACGGTGTAACAATATTAGTTGAGTTTTATATATAATTTTTTTAATAAATTATGATTTTTATGAATAGTAGATAATAATTTAAATATAACTACTGTTTCGTGTCAAGTTTATAAGCTAACTTATACTCTTATGGTGTATTTACGTACTCGTAATCGGAATGAGATGAAATCGGAATGAAATGGAATTTGAATGAGTTGGAATGAGAATGATAAATCGGAATCAGAATAAGTTGTTTACTTAAATCAAAATCAGAATGAAATAGTATTACCATTGATGTGTTTACTATCTAGTAATCGGAATGAATTGTTAAAAGTTACTAAAATATCATTTGTTAATATTTTTATTAATTTTTATTGTATTAAATTACTAAATGTTAAATTATTCTTTTATTAAAATATTAAACATCATTTTATAATTAACTATTGATTAATTTTATTGATTATTGATTATTTAAGTATTAATTAATTATTACTTTATTAATTAATTATTAATATATTAATTACTAAATATTAAATTATTCTTTTATTAAAATGTTAAATGTTAAATATTATTTTATTATTAATTATTTTAATTTTATTTATTATTTATAAATTAAGTAATATTAATTTATTCTTTTATTAAATTATTAATTATTATTTTATTATTAATTATTTATTATGAATTTTTTTTTATAAATTAATATTAATTAATTACCTTAAGGACAATATTATAATTTCTCATTGATAATAAATAGAAATGATTCTTATTCCTCCATTCATATCATCCTTAAGTAAATACACAATCAATACAATATTTATAAATTAATCAATACTCTCTACCAAATAATATATTACTAGTATATTATTATTATTAAAACATATTAGATTAAAGATTATGAAAAATTTAATACAATTGAGCTAAATATAGGATCTAAATTTGTGACATAATAGCGGGTGCATGACAGAGTATCCTAAGAAATAACATATGCTTGGATTAAACCCATAGTAAGAATGGGGAGAGAGACAGTCCTTTAGCAACTTGCAAGATCGTTCAAATATTACTTTCTTGTTAAAGTTTGTACTCAAAAAGTCAAAACTTATTATTGCTTACCACCGTCTGGTTGAGCTGAAACGAAACCAACATGTACAAGTTCCATTATGTTTGGACAAAGTCAAAACTAAAAATGCATAAAAATATGGAGAAGTTGACAAACGAAAAATAGTAAAAATTAAATAAATAAAACATAAAGACAGCCCAGAAGCTCACTTTCTGAAAGAAAGATTGCTTGAAGACGCAATTTCCAAATCAGGTCGTCATTATTATTTTTTACCAAATTAAAACTGGAGGTTTCTTAAAAGAAAGCAAGGATTACTAAAAATGAAAAAGCACAGTTCATCTATTTTTGAAGAGTGAATGAAAATCCTGAGACAATGATAGTACCAGAGGGTGGATTGACATGAACAAGACGAAGTTGCAGCGATTATTATTAATTTAATGGGGATTGGGGGTGTCAGTGAGTGTGAGGGTTCTGACAAAAGTTTTATTTTTACTTCCCTTAACAAAACCAAACAAAATCCAAGTGTGTTGGATAAAGACGTACAGTATATATATTATTACTCAGGCGAAAAGAGAGAGAAAGTAAAATTACTGTAAGGAAGTGTTGTCACACGGCAGATCACACTGATTGAGATAGATGGGATTGGAATTTGGAAGTAAAGCTGAATTGAATTTCCTAAGAAGATGAAATTTGTAATATCCCACGTGGTTTAGGAGATAGTTGGCGATGTGCTTTTAATTAAAGATTCATTCCACTAGTTTGACGTGTTTTGTACGAAGGCAACAAAGATGGGCCAACTTCACAAAGAACATAACCGGGGGAGGATGGATCAGGTCGTTGGGACAATATTTAGTTAGTTTGACAGAATATTATAAATGATATCTGAGTCGGTTCATTAATCCGATATTTCAATGAGGACGTTGAGTTCAAATGAGATTGATTGTAATATTTCATATTATTTTACTTCGATCATCCTTAACTAGCATGAGGCATTTTGGGTCAAGAGTTTGAAATCTGTAATGCTAAAAAAGAAATCGTGAGGGGTCAAGATTTTCAATCCACCTTATGTTATGCCAAAGCATACAAGTTGGGCCAGTCACTATAAATGGCATCAAAGCCGGCTCACCCATTCGATACGCCAACAAAGACATTGAGCCCCAACTCCCAAGGGGGTGGATTGTAATATCCCACATTACTTGGGAAGGAATTTGATAATGTACTTATAACTATGATCCCCTCAACTAATAGGATGCATTTTGGGCCAATGTTTTGGAGATTGACCATTTTTTAAGGAAAAAAATCATAAAGAGGGCGGGCCCAACCACTGGATTGGTAGGCCGATAGACTCCAATGCATATGATATCTAGCTAGTTGGGTAGGACCTTTACAAATGGTATCATAACCAGCTCACCCAACAGATGTATCAGTGAGAATGTTGGCCCTAATAAGATGGATTGTAATCTTCCACATTATTTAAAAGATAGTTTGATGGTGTGCTTATAACTAAGAGAATCTCTCGACTAATTAGACACATTTTGGGCAAAAATTTCGGAGATGGGCCATATATGTTAAAAACAAAACTGTGAGGATGACGGCTGGGCCATTAGGTTGTCAAGCTTCCAAAAATAACAATATCTGACAAGTTGAGTCGGATCTTACAAATGATATTAAATTCAGCTCACCTAAATGAGGCGTGGGTCCCCAATAGTGCCACATTACTTTGGAAGGAGTTTGGCGTTGTGCTTATAATTAATAGATTCTCTTAACCAATAGGACGACAAAACCATGAGGAGAGTGTATTGAGCCTCTGATCTGACCGGTTGACAGATTTTTAAAACATATAATATTTGACTAATTGAGTCGGATTTTCCAAAATTCATTATAGAAAATTCAAATAAATGATGTCAAAATCAATTCGTGAAAAACTTATAAAACCATGGGGTTAAAAAAAAGGAAAATGTGTTCATCAATCGGAGCTCCAAATCAACTAAAAATCGAGAAAAATTGATGAAAATTTATTATCATGAAATCGCGAAAAATCGACCGTTCTCGATCCAATGCTACTATCAAAATGATCATTTCTTCGAGCTTTACACTTTCCTTAAGAGACTCGGTCAAAATTAACTGTAGATCAGACGAATCGGAACAAATTCTTTCTTCTTCCTCTCTTTTCTCGCTTCTCTATTTTCTTTTATTTCTTCTATTTCTCTCTCCCTTCTCACGGTCACTCTCTCAAAAAGTGAAGCTAAGCCTCTTTTATACCAACATGCAAAATATCATCTTCACACATAAACCTGTGTTTCTCCATCTTTAAATAAGGTTCTCAAAATTTATCAATTTGGTCCCTAAATTTCCGACACAATTTGCACACACACTTAATAATAAAATCAAAAGCAATCTAAGGTTGGGGTGTTATACATAATGGGATGGTTATTATTGTCATTAACACATGATGAGGTCCTTACTCTATGTAACTTTTGACCCATTAAAATGCTACTATTTTGATTTCTGAAAAATTGGGGAAGATAATAGAAAACTAAAAACTCTCTTGCTCTCTTTAATCTCAATGTACAAGAAAAAGTTTGGCAGCCTCTCCTTTGATTTTGTTCTCATACCAACATAAAAATAACATTGATCATGAAAAATTTATAAGAGTTGATCTCATAAAAATCGTCTTAATTTAATAATATCGGGTGTGTGAAATATTAGTTGTACTATATCAGGCCGAACTAAAAAATACAAGATAATAAATATACTAGCTCGATTTATATTTGATCAGTTCTATATACGAGGGTGTTTGTAGATATATCGCTAGTAACAATTATTAAATTATAACTCGTTTACTAAAACTATATAAGGATTACTTCTTGAATGTACTAAATATAATGGCGATTATTGTAAAAATTTATATATATATATATCCTGCACTTGAGAGTGACATCCAAATTAGATTTTAAAAAAATACGAAAAACATCAATTTTGATTATAAATGTATCTGTAGTATATAAGCGAATATTTCATCAGGTTCAAGTCAAATTAGTTGAAATATATGTCCAAAATTCTTTCGCTCACAAACTACTCCACCTAGTGTAATTAAGAAATGTATGTTATAATTAGGCACCGTATGACGTAGAATTTGGTGAGTTTATAAATTAACATATACATTAGCGTTTAAAAGCTACTTCAAATGCATACATGTTAACATTATCATTAACGTTAGTTTATACTCTCATAAAATTAAACCGCACGAGTACAAAATTATTTTTCTACACTGACATTAACGTTATCTTATACAATTGTATTTACTCCATAATTTATAAGTTATATTATACTCTCACTATAATATTCTATACTAAACTAAGCCTTAATATTAGAACCTATATATAATTTTGTTCCGTTAAGTTCTCGTAGACCGTCGAGGATGCGAGGTATTGAAACCAGAATTTGATATATTTATTCTTTCATTTTCCTCCTTATAGTTCCAATTGTTGTTCTCTGTCATACTTACTAGCCATGATGTTTAGTGAACTAAATGTATTTTTTTTTTAATCGTATTTGTTTTTTTTTTTAATATTTGAACTAGTATTTTATTTAATATCCTTATGACTTTGTTATCAAGTTCTAGGTTCGAGTTCGTGATGTGCATTTCTTATAATAGCTTGGGGTTTTATAAATTTGCTTAATCTCGGATCAGATGATTTGACGACGGGGTTTCCAACGTTTCCAAAAAGAAAAAAAACAAAAACAAAAAGTATTTTATTTAACAATAACAAATATATACTCAAATGACACACCCAAAAAACACATCATAGACATTTTGATTTTTGCTAATTTTTCTATTTATTTTTTCTAATTTTTTTAATGCCTAAAGTGTGTTTTGAGTATAAAACACCTATCATTGTTCTTCTTTATTGAAACTATACATAGTAGAATGTTTAATAAAATAACATGTTTGGGATCATGGGACGGAACTCTTATATGAAGGGGAAAGAAAGTCATTTGGCAAAAAAAAAAAAAAAAAAAAAATGTTCAAACGTTACTTTCTTCATAAAGTAATCCTGTACTCGAAACTTGTCGTTTAACGTCTAGTTGAACTGAAATGGAACCAACAACACCTGTTCCATTAAATTTGGACAAAGTTACGTTAAAAAATGCATAGAAATATTGAGAAGTTGACAAATGAAATATGCTAACAAATTAAAAAAAAAAAAATTATTTTTAAAAAGACAGCCCTCTGAAAGAGAGATTGCTTGCAGAAAGACACAATTTCCAAATCAGGGTCATTATCTTTTTACCAAAAATGGAGGTTTCTTGAAGGAAAGGAAGGATTGCCAAATAAGAAAAGCACACTTTATCCTTTTTTTGAAAATTCTGAGACAAATGATAATACTAGCTAGAACTAGAAGATATGATTGACATGAACAAGACAATGTATGATCGAAGTGAAGTGATAATTAATTTTATGGGGGTGAGAGTGAGAGTTCTGACAAAAGATATTGATTTTCACTTCCCTTAACAAAACCAAACAAAAGCCAAGTGTGTTAGATAAAGAGTATATTATGACTCACAGAAAAGAGAAACAAGTGTTGTCACACAGCATTAAAAAAAAAAAAAAAAAAAAATCAATCACTGATTGAGATAGATGGGATTGGACGTATGAACTGACATACTGTTTTGATTGTGTCAAAACTCCAGTGTAGTGGAAATGATGTCTCAAAACCCTAAAACCAGTTCAACCCTAAAGCATAAAAATTATACATACTTATACTTATCACATACATAATTTATTAGTATTATTTGAATTGTCTACCCTATACAATGTGTATTCAAACAATGATATTTGTATTCTTTGAGCACTCATATTATCTCCTTCTCCTCCTCTTTTTTTTCGCGTCAAAAAATGCAAATTCAAAAGGTAAGTTTTGAGTTTTTAATATTATTTTATTATTTGAAGTATACAAATCATGTGATGAGTGAGTTTTTAGGGAGTACAAACAATATTGTTGTATATATTCATGATGATAGTATGAAGATTTGTTGATAGTGATTTTTGTAACTAAGGTAATTGAACAGTTTGGTAAGGGCAGAGAGAGAATTTCCTCATTTTTTGGAAGATCAGATGTTCAGAGGGTTTAGTTTGTTTCTCAGCATGGAAGAGAGTTCGGACACAGTTTCCCGGATCTGGCCGACCAGGGGACACAACGCGGTGTAGATTTCAGAGACCGACAACCTCAGAGCCGAGGCCGACCAGAGTAGACCTGCGGCTCGGTTTGATTTTATCTTACATTCTGGAACAAGTTGATGAGCTCGGATATTTTGGGTCAGAACGGGAACAATTTGAGTAGTTCGGCAGATCATCTTTCCGACCTCTGGAAGACCGATATGTGAACGGGGTAGTTTGAACTCCTAATTGTGGTATGTATCACCGCATGTGATCTTTCCAGGCTGGCACCATTATTGTTGCGTGTGGCAGTGTGTAAAGTCAGGTGATGTGACAAGCCGTCATGTGGCAGGTTTGCTTTCGACGAAGACAGTCTTGGGGCAGAGAGCCCGTCAATCAGTCGGAGGGTCACGTGGGTGATGTTATTAAGGTATGAGAGTAGTGTTGTATTGTAACTCCTGGGGTATATAAAAGATAAGTTAGATTCATTTGTAGGGGATAGCGAAATTTGTAACAAAAAGAGGGAGCACTACTTGTAGAAACTTGAAAGGCAAACATCTCGGTTCTGCTTAGATCTTCATTGAAAACAGGTCGGCCGAGCTAGTTTTCGTAATAAAAACAACACTCCACTTTATGCCCGGGGACATAGGCTGGACTTACTCCGCCGAACCACATTAAACTCTCTTGTCGATTTTTGTGTTTTCTTTATTTTTTTGCTACATTTGCTTTTGGTCTCCCATAACCAAACAAATTCAAGGTTGAAGGAGGATTGTCTCAGGAGGGTTATCTCGAAACTGTCCCTGAAATGAAAATCACTCTTCAACAAGATTCTAATACAAGGTTAATTTCTCTTCCAAAAAAAAGAAGAAAAAACAAAAACTAAACTTTTAAAGTGTACCATTGGGTATCAAAGTTGCATGTTCAATGCAACTTTGAGCATTGAACATGCAATTTTCAGCATTAAACATGCAAATTTTATCAATAAACATGAAATTTTTTAAAATATGAAATCAGTTGCATGTTTATTGGTAGAAGTTGCATGTTCAATGCTCAAAGTTGCATTGAACATGAAATTTTGAACTCAATGATATTTGATACCCTTGGGTATCATAGCATTACCCCTCAATAAAATCATCCTTTTATTAGTAGTTGTCGAAGTTTATTTAAAACTCTCCCACTGATGTAAATAATCCTAATGATAATGTTTATATTTTATTTACCACATATCTAGTCCCATCTCATGCACAAATATAAATTAAGTTATATATCTAACCAATAATTTTTTAATGAGAGATATCTTATTTTAATAAAATGATAATGAAATTAATAAATAAGAAAAACATTTGAATGTCATCTATTTTGTCTTGTACTAATTTGATCATAATTTTATTAAAATGAAAAATCCCTTATTAAAGAAAAAAATAAAACTGTCTAACTTCTGACTCACCCTTGATGAATCAAAACTTATATTAACCAAAATCATATTAAATTCGCTTTAATTAAAATCCGAAGTTGAACTGCACAAAAATGATTAAGCTGCTGCATTCAGAGGTTGACTAGTCACTTTTCAAAAAAAAAAAATATATTTTTTTTGGAGCAAAACTCTTACATTACTCAATATCCTAGGAGTGCTCAGAAGTAAAGATGGATTGAATTTTCCAACAAGGAGAATGTAATTACTGAAAAGACCAATAAAGGCCATCAAATATGACTTATTTTTTTTGGGAAACAAAAAAAAATATTATGAGTAAGTTGAAAACATGCAAAATTAGGAAAAAAAAAATATGGATTGCCACATATATTTTGATAATAATATATTATTTATACATAAATTATTATATAATATCATAATTTATAAAAATCATAATATAAAATTAATTTAATACCCTATCTAAGTATACTGTGAGAAATTTATTTATCAAATGAGTTGCACTTCGTCCGTTCGTCGTCTCTGATCAGTCTGCAAAATGTCCTTGGTTCCTCGGCATTTGACAAGAAAACACTCATGATTTGATAGATGAAACCATCAGAATCATCGCTGTCTTTCTCTAAAGTATACTACAATACAAACCCTAAAAACAAAAACCATCCAAAATGAAAATCAAAAATAATAAAAGAAGATAAAATCTCCATTTCTATCTATATATAAATATATACTACTTGTCCCTCCAATCAAAACAACACCAACAACAAACCCTAAAAAAATATGGATACGTTTAACTCCTCATCAATGGCTTTGCCTTTCTCCTACACCTTCACAAGCAGTAGCAGCAGCAGCAGTGGCACTGCTACAAGCAATTACCCTATGCCTACTCTCTGGATGGACACTAGAATCTGGAGCAAGCTTCCCCAGCGCCTCCTCGATCGCGTCCTTGCATTTCTCCCGCCACCTGCCTTCTTCCGAGCCCGTGCCGTCTGTAAAAGATGGTACGGTCTCTTGTTCTCCAACAGCTTCCTTCAGTTATACATCCAAGTATCCCCACTTCATCATTGTTTCCTATTCTTTAAGCAAAAAACAACCCTCAAAACCACCACCAGCTACATCGACAATAATAGAGCTGCTACTGCTGATGCCACTACATGTGAAGGTTACCTCTTTGATCCTTATGAATTTTCTTGGTATCGAATTCCCTTCCCTTTGCTTCCATCTGGGTTCTCTCCGGCTTCCTCTTCCGGCGGATTAATCTGCTGGGTCTCCGATCACGCTGGAGCCAAGTCTCTGATTCTATGCAATCCAATCACTGGCTCTCTATCTCCGTTGCCACCCACGTTGAGAGCCCGTCTCTTTCCTTCAATCGGGTTGAAGGTTACCCCTACGGCCGTTGATGTAACTGTCGCCGGAGACGACTTGATTTCTCCATATGCAGTCAAGAATCTATCATCTGAAAGCTTTCATATTGACGCCGGTGGCTTTTACTCTCTCTGGGGCACAACTTCCCCACTGCCAAGACTCTGTAGCCTTGAATCAGGTCGCATGGTTCACGTCAATGGAAAATTCTACTGCATGAACTACAGTCCCTTCAGCGTTTTAGTTTATGACATCTCAGTCAACGCATGGTCAAACATTCAAGCCCCCATGCGAAGATTCCTGCGTTCGCCAAGCTTGTTGGAGAGTAATGGGAAGCTGATCCTAGTAGCGGCAGTTGAAAAGAGCAAGCTGAACGTGCCCAAAAGCCTGAGGCTCTGGAGCTTGCAAGCTTGCGGAACGACGTGGGGTGAGATTGAGCGAATGCCGCAGCAACTATACATTCAGTTTGCGGGAATGGAAGGCGGAAACGGGTTTGATATCGTAGGCCACGGAGAGTTTATAGTGATTGTGATTCGAGGGTCGGATAAGGCTTTGCTGTTTGATATTTGTATGAAGAGGTGGCAGTGGATTCCTCCATGTCCGTACGTTCAGCTGGGTAATTACGGTGATGGAGACGGGGAACTGCATGGATTGGCTTATGAGCCTAGGCTCGCTACTCCAGTTACAGGACTCTTGGATCAGTTGACACTTCCATTTCAGTCTTTCAGTGCTTAACTTAGAACTTGTACTAGAGAAGTGTGGCTCAGTGTTTTTTTTTTTTTGGAGAATTTTAGTTTTATGGTTTTGTTTTGTGTACTGTCTCTTTTATATATGTATCCAGTCTTTGTTATTATTGTATCTGTTTAATGAGTCAAATAGTTAAGTTTACTGCCTTTCCTTAAATTTCCAGCCTAATTGATGCAGAAACCTTTACTTCTTTTTTTTCCCTTTCGCGCTTTTTCACTGATTCAAGAAAATTTTCAGGTATTTAATTTGCCAAATGAAATTTGCAAAAAAGAAAGAGCCAGCTTTTGTACAACTGCTAATGAAAGAGGAAAGTTTGACACGTCAAATATCATATTACTTGTAATACAAAATTTGTAACTCTACATTTAAAAATCTTTACAACCATCGCAATCTTCATTTTAAAGATTTTCTAAATCACTTCTTTTGGGATTCGTATTACTTGTGTTTGCTTTTCCTTTACCACTACTGTAATTCCTCTCACATATCTGCATTGGGCAAGATTAGTACTATTGTTTTAAATCAAGTTCCAAGCCTTTGCCCTTCTCAAGGGATTTGCAAAAATGGGACACTGAAAATGGAAAACCGTGACATCTTCAATGTTCTTCTTCCTGTGTGAACATTTTAAAGGCATTGGCTTCTATCATACTGGTTCTAATAGCTTAGCCAAGCCATGGGATTCAACCCTCAAGTCCCAGTTGGAAAGTGAATTATTGTGAATTGATCTTTTAGTTTTAGAAATTCTAACTGCAACTCAAGTGCACCAAATTTTATCATTTAGTACCTATTTACCCAATGAGTTAATTACAATGCCTCACCTAAGGAATTAAATCTCAACTAAATTTTGCATGAATCAGAGGAAAAATAAAACCAAATTCAGATCTTTTTTTTCTGACACATACAAAAAGGAGAAACAAAGCACCATTAGCCTTTAAATGATTTGATAACCAACGAATAACATAATGCAGTCATATAATAATACAAAATTTATAAATTCCAGAATGAATTCAGATCACACTCAATCCATCTTAACAAGAAGTTGCGAGATAAATAATATAAGAAAATATCGTGGACATTTTTCCTGAAAATATGGGGCGTTTGGGGGCACTTCTGTTACTCCACCTAGGTCTCCATTTTAAACTCCTGTGTATGAAAGCCAATTAAAGCTTGATTCGAAATAGCCTTTGTGAGGG
Organism: Zanthoxylum bungeanum; assembly: GCA_019454045.1. Lineage (NCBI taxonomy): Eukaryota > Viridiplantae > Streptophyta > Magnoliopsida > Sapindales > Rutaceae > Zanthoxylum > Zanthoxylum bungeanum. The sequence continues at coordinate 45,709 of SKCR01011711.1, forward strand.
AAAGAAACCAGACGTACACCTGATAGGCCTTCTTCATATAGACACATTCGGATGGTACAGTCTGAGATGAAGCAATTCTTGACAATTGATTCATTTGTTGAGCACATCACTTAAGTCTTTAGTCTAACCTGGAGGATTAGATGCACTTCCCTCTTGAAGATGGACCTTAGCTCTTCATTAGCTTCAATGCCTATTCTCCTGTTTAAGAAAAATTATACATCTTTGAGTAAGATCTCATGTTTTTTAAAAAAAAAAAAGAAGATAAAAAATGAAGAAGATGCTATTTTGCTTTGTCAGAGTCACAATGCAAGGAATCTTAGAAGCAGAAAAGGCCAGAAGGACATCAATAAAATTCTTATACATAGATTGAAGCTTGAAGGAAAAAATTATCAAAGTAGTGAAAGAGTGTCTGAAATTTTTTGCTTCAGAACTAATGGTCTAATTTTTATTATTTAGGCGTTATTTAGAACAGTGATTAAAAGTCGCATTACAATATTGTTAGTTGCATTCAGATTCAACATGGGACGAAGCGAATCGCACATTTTAAAGCCAGAATACCCACAAATTAGCAGAAATGAGGACTTGTGATAGATATTCTTTCAATTCTGTAATAGTATTGGTATTCAGATAATAAACAGGCACTCTGTTGCTAAAAAATTAAGGCAATAGTTACTGCAAATAGACAAGTAAACCTAGAGAAAGATTGAGAAAATTACCCTATTTTGGAGCCATTCTTCCCCACGAGAATCTTTCGCTGGCTTAGCTTGTTGGTAATCAAGTGTTGTTCAATCCTAAGAGAGCCATCTCGTAAATCCTTCCAGTCTATCAACCGATGTTCAATACCATAAGGAATTTCCTGTAAGGAACAAACTTCTCGTTTTAGTGAGTTTAGAGACATAAATGTCAGGGCTCCCCCTCTTTCAGAAGATATTATTACATAGGAATGCCACAATCTTATACAACATAAAAAGAACAATCTGCTGTACCTGATGTACATGGTCCAATAACCTCTCTCGGACAACTTCCAATGAAATGTTCTTCATAACTTCTTCACTCATAGTTAATGGATCTTCAGACCAAGGTCTTTGAACTGCCTAAGCATAAAAAGCCATCGAAGAGCCAGAGTCAGGATCATGATTTAGAAGATAGTAGACATGTTATATAGGATAGTGAAAACACAATTTCTAAGGACTCTATGGATCAAATGGCACATGTTGCAAGCATGTCCATGCCGACAAAAGAGTTAAACATGTTTTCTTCACATTCCACAGAGAATACGCGTAACCACAGAAACCAACTACTTTCATTTCTAAATTTATCCAGATACAAAAGTTTTGGGTAAATTGACAGACAAGTAGAGAAAGAAATACATCCGATTGAATTTTTCAAAAATAATTTCCATAAGGCTTGATTTGGAGAAAAATGGGAAAGCGGCATTTCATCAAAAGTCACATTAATGAATTCAAATTTGAAAAGGAGATTTGATATCCCCATATGAAGAATTAACCTGTATCCCATCCCAATGGCCAAAGACAAAAATTAAGACCGGAAATCATTTACTCAGAAAAATCAATATCATAACGGGAACGTATATCAAAAACAATTTTAGAAACTAGACAAAGACCAAGAAAACATTAAAAAGAAACTGCAATAAGAGAATTGCCACATTAAAAAATTGTTCACATTCAGAGACATATCATCAAGATGAAATGACAGTGATGAAAATATGCCTGCTCCATCAAATATTGAGTAAGATCTTTTAGTCCAGCACCCTTTAGTCCAGATGTCATAAAAATCCTGGAAAATAAATTAACCAAATAAAGAAAAAGAAGCTATGTTACGCATCCTTGCCCAGCCCAACATTCAAAAGGGACAGAGAACCTTTAATTATTAACAAGAAAATCCCACCTTTCATACCCAGGAAGATCTTTAAATTGCTCAGAAACTTTTAGCAAGTCCTTTTTCTTTGTAACTAAATCAACTTTATTCATACATAAAACTCGCTTCTGCTTCGGGGGAGCTTGCTTGCCCATACGCTCAATCAATCTTATAACCCTTGAATCAGGACTACACAGATGAAACAAGAAGGATGTTATCAGTGACAAGAGTGCAAAAGAAGAGCATAATCATTACACAGCTATTAAAGCAGGAAAGCAGCACCAATCAAACAGGAAATTAAGTAACAAAAAAAGTTAGGTGATCTCCTTGAGCACACACATTTCAGTATGTCTGTAAAAGTAACCAGATAGTATGTCTGTAAAAGTAACCAGATAACAAGGAGATTGTTCAAGCATATGGGAATAGCAATAGCAATTATGTTGATATTTGCCAGAAAAGTGTAACTTTTGAAAAACAAAATAGAAGTTTCATTTCCTATATTACAGTGACTGGTTAAAAGAAAGATGGGGACAATGTAAAGTAAAGAAAATTAACAAACAGGAACACAGGACGGAAATTTCCTAAAGATAGGGAGGACAGAAATTTAAGGACTATTATCCAGGAATGGGGGTGATGGGGAAACATTGATTTAAACATTTTTAGGCCAAATTATTTCCACATCAAAAGAAACTATAGGAAATCACAATGACAATTATGAGTTTTAGGTTCCACAAGATTGGAGCATGGAGCTAATTAAACAAAAAGTTTCTCCAAGTAGTGCCAGTGGTAAAATAGGCCAGGCTAAACATTCAAAGTATAATTATTCCATCTCTCACTTTGATTCATGAAAGAAGGGTAAGGATTATATTGCCACTGGAGTATCGTCCTGATTTGAGTTGAGCAGAGTAGGGGTGGCAATTTCTGGGTCCGTGTTTTGCCTTCCCCGACCCAGATCGCTTTCCCTCATACCGGACCAGGGTGAATTCGAACCTGGATTTTGTAAAAGTTTTTTTTTTTTAATTCCGGTTTTTTTATTATTTAATTTAATTAATTGGTTTTTTTAATTATTCAATTAAATTTCTGAGTCCGGGCTTGCAAGTATGGATTTCATTAAACCCGAACCCGGCCCGGAGAAATCTGTGTTCTAGATTTTACATCCGGAACCTGGATATAAAATCCATGAGGGCCAGGTCCATCCGAGTTTATCTGGATCCGGGTTTCACTGCCATCTCTAAGGCAGAGCGAGCGTTATGTCAAGTTATCAAACTTGATTTGGTATGATTGCATAAAAATATAAAAAAGCAACCTCCCTCTAGAGAATGGAATGATATAGCCCCGAGTGAAGTTGACCACTAAGAGTTTTATGTCAATTTGTCAAACAGAATATCATGTGGTAACAAGGAAAATATCTAAAAAAGAGCAACCTCTCTTGAAAGAATGAAATGATAAAGAAAACACAAAGTGGAGTTCTATAACAAATTCATTGAATGGCAAGGGGGAAAATCCAAATGGTCAAGGCTAACTTGAAGATAAAAGCTGTATTTGCAAAGGCATGTAGCTCAAATTCCACATCCTTTGAGCAGTAACTAAAACCTTCAATCATGAAATAAGAACAAGAAAGATACATAAAACAGCTTGCTACAGCCTACGCGAGTCATGCAGAAAATTGACTTGGAAAATTGAATCTAATCAAAATACATTAGCAGATCACAAACCTAGTAAGATGTCTATGCGCGTCAAAAACAACCATGAGCACCTCAAATAGATTAACTGCACTCCATGCACTTTCCACCCGAACCTTGACATCTTTGTGAGGGGACCCACTTTTGTTCAACATAAGTCCAGGGGTATCAAAGATGCACTGAATGTAAATATGTGTGATTAAGATAATCAAGTTTCAGGTCAGCACTGTTGCAAAATTATAATAATAAGAAAAAATTATTTTCTTTCATATTACCTCATTAAGAAGCGTGCAAGGTAAAATCACTTATCAAATGTTTTAACTTATTATTTAATATTTTCTGAGGGGGAAGGGTGAAAAGTAATTTTGCATCATTTACAGGTGAAGATACTTCTGAAATCAGTAACAGGAACTAAAAATTTACACCAAAAAAATCTACATTGATTCACCATAAAACAGCAATGCATTTACACCTAATATAAATCAATACCCCACAGTAATATTAAAGGCGCAAGGCGCACCGAGGCGCAAAAGGTCCTGGAGCCTAGGCGCGCGCCTGAGGAATGTGAGGCGCATATTTGTATATATAATTTTTCAATTAGAAAGAGGAACATGTATATTCTTCTAATCATTTTGTTTTGAGTATTTTTTAATATTTTGACCAAATTATGACAAAACATTTATAAATTATTGCACTCAATTAAATTTATATACATCACTATTTTCATAACTAAGTTGCTATAATAACTAAGATATTAATATTTACTAATATTGCCTTATGTACAATTTTTTTTAATGACTAGTTTAATCTTTTAGTTAAAATTATGTCCCCAATAATTATAAATGTATGATCTATTATTAATTATTATGGCAAACATTTGTATTTTACAAAATATAAATTTTTCTTATAATTTTTAACGATTCCAACAAATTATCTAAGAATCATGTTAAAAGTAAATAAATTAAGTTAAATTATGAGATTTATTGTTATTATTCTTCTTCTTCTTTTTTTAACTCTCTGCTGGAAAAAAGTAAAAAAAAAAAAGTGAGCTTTAATCAATGAAATCGGGTCAAAAACCAAGATTTTTGGCATCAGGCGCACCTCACTCATTGGCATCAGGCGCGCGCCTCATCGCCTAGGCGCGTGCCTGATACAAGTCGCCTCGCCTGGACACCCTCCAGGCGCAATGGTTGGCGCCTCTACCTAGGCGCGCCTCAGGCACGCCTTTGATAACACTAATACCCCATCACATAATTGTGCTTCTATATACTTTTAACTATTTTATTCTTCGAACAGAGTTATGAATTGTTGGATAAAATTAATGAAATAGAGGAAATAGTTAGAGCTTTGCACTAAGTAGGGTTGATCAAAATAACAAACATACAATTTGAGTGTCCCCCTTTGTCATCACTCCTAACACTTCATGAGTGGTGGTATTCGTCTTTCGTGAAACAGCAGCAACCTTTGTCCCAACCTATAACAAATAAAAAAAACATATATGGTATCAGCAGTTTGAACAAATAATCATCATCTGAATTGTTGTTCATGAAGGGTTCCATAAAAACGATATTATTACTAGTTCTTACAAAGCATATACGTCTAGCCCAGACATAGACACATCACTACTTTGGACGTGTCTTGAAAAACTAGACATGACAAGCCACGTGTCCAAGTCACATTTCCTCCAGTAAAGTGTGACAGTTTGTAAAGAAAAAAATCTAGTCTGTTGCTGAAACAACCAGTTCCACAATATCATGTACATATATATCACAAAAAAATCAATTCCACAAACCTAAATATTTAAATTATCAAAATTCAATAAACACAAAGAATTACAGGAGTAAAGAAACAAAGGACATAATAAACTCTTTGATGAAACAGACTTCTCATATGATATTAACAATTACATAAGCTCCCCTGGACACTGAATTTCCAGATGTCAATGAGGAAAGAAGAGGGAATGATCAAGCTAGTCCCATTGGAATCAGTATCACAATGCCACCTCAAAGCTAAGAGTCGCAGCTGTCTCACAAACAGAAACAAACAATCTTGCACATGATTGATTATTTTCTATCATCCATAAAGTCTCTTCCGTGTAACAACTAGTACTCCTACATAAGGTGATACTTCTACTTTTCTTGGAAAGCCAATATTATTTTATTTAATTTTTGTGCCTGAGGCTTTAACTTGAAAAAGTAAGAATAGAGATTTTTCAGGAAGTAATTGGTAGTCAGAAATAACCGACCTAAGGTTTTCAAACACATACACCAACTTCTAAATTCCCATAGAGGCTAAACAGTCAATAATGATAAAAGTAAAAGATAATGCTTGATTAATAGCAAATATAACCCTAATCCCAATAGACCAATTTAGATTGAATAGTAATAACTGAACCAAAGACTCTTCCTAACCCATTCACCAATCATTTAAAGCCAAGCGCAAGGTTTGAATTTCTTCACTTAATAAAATTTGAAAGTCCCTCTCACGTGGTAGTAGTTGATAACTGTAAGAAAACTCCATACCACGATTTGCAAGAGGGAGGGACGTTGTGGTATCAAACGCTATGTTTGGATTGATGAAAGGGGATGGTTTATGGTGGAATGTAACAAAAAAAATTAAAATCATTTTTGGTTGGATGTAAAGGGATGGAATGAAGTGGAAGAGTGTAACAAAAAGCGCCCTTGAGCCATTGATACCAGTGTTCTTAAATACGCTAGGAGCTATTCGGGCGACGGCCCAAGGCCTTGCGCCTAGGGCATCTAGGTAGCGCCACCTAAGAAATTCCTTGGGAATTGGGGATTTCCAATGTTAGAGTTAAGGTTTGGTGGAATTTGGACAAATTGATTCTATTGAAGTTTTTTTTTTAGTGATGGGTAAGGTTTCTAGCTGTTAAAATAGATGAAAAACAAAAAGAAATGAAGAAGTTTTAAAAAAAAAATCGAGTTTTTCAAAAATTTGTAGAATTAAGAAGAAATTAAGCTTTTAAAAGGTTAGAAAGTCAGAAAACTATGCCGATTTGGGGTTAATTTTGAAAAAAACCCAAAACATAACAGTTCCGCTGGCTGAGTGAAGCTATTGGAAAGCGCCAAAACAGCCAGAAAATGTCGGCCAGGAGACCGAGCAACCCCACCAATTTGGGGTTAGGCGCGGCAGTTTGGCTGCACCTAGCTTAAGCGCAAAGGCTAGACGACACTACATTGTGTTTTAAAACAGTGATTGAATGATACCCAACTGCCCAAATTAGGGTGTTGGGATGGAATGTAACATTAAAAAAATAATAAAACATTACCTGTGAAGACGAAATTGTCTCTTACAAAGATTCGTCTTTTTTACCTTTATATTCTAAAATGGCATAATAGTCTTTTGAACCTATCTAGTTACATAATATTCTATTACTCTCGATTCCGTTTCATTCCATTGGATTACATTCCAATATAAATTATCCCTTCCATCAATCCAAACATAACCTTACATTATATATAAGAGTAGAGAATCCTATAATGTCACAACAGCTCTCCCTCTTGCCATCATCAATTATTCATGAAAACTGAGTTAAAATGTAATCCAGCTCACATCATTAGTACTGACATACAAATCCATCTCCAGAATTCCTTTCCAAAATCTCATCTTTTCCAGGACACGGCCAATTGAATACTTCCATAACTTAATCAAACTAAAAATCACATAAAATTACCACATCACAAACCCTCTTCTACTCTTATTGCAATTTGAAACCATAAATTTAGAGAATTTCTACATATGGAACTCAACTTAATAAAAATTACAAATTCCCAACAACCAATTATTCAAAAGCCCAAAAAAAAAAAAAACACAAACTTTCTTAAACCCAAAATCCAGAATAACATAACATAAAAAAGAAACAGACAAACCATGTAATTAGTTATCGCTGACTTTCCGGCATTAGGCGCGCCAATAATCCCAACAGCAAGCGATTTCTGGTCCTCTTCTTTCACCTCTTCTTCCTCCTCCTCTTGTCTCTCCAACGCAGCCTGAAGAAGCGCTTTTGCGAGAGCTCTATGCTTCCTCTCCTCTTCTTCCTCCTGAAAAATCCTCGACTTCCTTTCTGGGCTTCTTCCCCAAAGACTACCTTATCAGCCCTCTCTCTGTACTTCTCATCCCAAGTGGGTTCTTGCTTTTTGGCGGCGTTATTGTTCTGGGAATCATCAATCGTCGGAATTCTGAAATGGGAACTGTCAAAAACTGAATCACTGTCGTTATCGATT